>JAJLXO010000007.1:0-45354 GCA_030571375.1 Botryozyma mucatilis | reverse complement strand
ATCTACGAAGATTATAGGGCTATATTAGAGATATATTCTATTATCGATCATATTTGTACTTTTATCTACGAAGATTATAGGGTTATATAATACACTTTTAACCTATCTTTATTACATTTGAAATATTATCTACGAATATTAGCATTATATTTTTAATATCATCTTACTTTATCCCTCACACACTTACCAAGTAAAGTAGCTGGGCTTTACACCCTTTTTACACTTATATTTATATTTAGCTTTTTAGACTATTATTTACCTTATTCTTAAACCCATATTTTTATCTATTTATTCATTTTATCTACGAGGTTTATATAGGTATTATCTTATTACTTTATTAAACACCATATTCAATTTATATTTAGCTATTTATCTACGAGGTTTATAAGGGAATATAGGTGATATATTGTTTACATTAGTGAAAATATCTATATAGGTTTACTATTAATAATAGTATATTATTTTACACTAATACCAACAGTTACCCACATATATAATACTTTACTATACTTTATATTCCCCTTAAGTTTAAGATCTATTGCTAAACCCTGCTATCTTAAAGAAACTATATTGTATTAGCTCTGTATTATTATTATTATACCTAACTATCTCTTACTCCTTAGTAACTTACGCTACTAAGGTTATTTGATAGATTTAGATACTCTTAGTTATTTAGACTAATTAATACTATCCACATTTGAATGCATAATTTTAATAGCCCCTTTATTTACTTCATAAATAAATGAAACACCTAAAATACCTAAGAAGTAATACAGTACATATGTACTATATAATGTAAAATCATACATTGTAATCATGTATGGAAGACACACTCCAATCTCAATATCAAATGGTAAGAAAAGAAGCGAAACTATGATAAAACCTACATAGAAGTGCTCGAAATTAGGGTTAATCTCTAATCCACATTCAAAAGTTAGGAATTTATCCTGGTACGCTAAATCTGTTGCTGGTGATAATAGATAATTTACCAATAATAAAATTGGTGGAAGGACTAACGCCCACTGAATATAAAGTGGTAGCGTATTATCCAATTCAACATAATATAAACTTGTTAACATCGGTCGTTATATACTTTTACTGCTCATACCTCCCTCTAAAACCCTATTTTATTTTAGCCCCCAGAACCCCTGCTCCACATAGTGGGAGCAAGGCAGAGGGTTATAAACATAAGTTTACTTTAGGCTATAAGGTAAATAATATTACAGTGATCCATTCCCATTCGGATTACACTCTTATAAGACTTTTACTATCTTTTACTAGTAACTAGTAATATGATGATATTATCTTGTAATTTGTTTTTATATTAATAGTAGCCATGTTTTGATCACTGTTTGTGGTCAAGGGACTAATATCTAAATAAAACATAGTGTAAAGAGTACTAAGCTACTAACTTAATTCTCCTAGAGGGAATTGAACCATATATTCACGTAAGAAGACATCAACATCAGCATATGATCCTAGTAATGAAACTGCAATCATTGTTGTTAAAATTAATACTAATTCTAATTGTTTATTTATTACTGATAATACTGGGAATTTGTAATACATACCTGTATAATCATTTTCTATGAAATATAGATACTTAATAACATACAGATAATATCCCGCACTAATAACACTTGATAAAATAAGGATTAATGCTTCCTCAAAAGCCTCATCTTCCATTACTGATAATACAATCATATATTTAGAATAGAATCCCACTAATGGTGGAATACCCATAAATGAGAATAAAATAACTAACATAATTAATGATAGTAATGGATTAACCTGTTTCATATAGAATAATTGATATAAATTCTTAACAGGTGATAATGACTCTGGACGTGCATCTCCCTCATCATCATTTGCTCCTAATGCCCAACGACTGCTTCCTGAAACCTCCGTATTACCGGCCGCTTGTGTAGCTGCGAAACCTACATTATTTGACGAGATAACTGAAGAAGGATTACTTGTAGCGGAAGTTGAGTTGTACTCGATACCTTTGAATAATAATTGATAGTTATAAAGACCATACATTAACATAACCATGAAGATACCCAGTGTACTCATCATATACTGGATTAAATAGAATGTTAATTGATCACTATCACTTAAGAGCATCATATAACCAACATTTAAAACACCACTACTTACCATAATAACTTTTAAATCTTTAATGAATAATCCCATTAAAGCACCTAAAATCATATTTAATAATGCAATGTCTTCGTCAGTCATATTTAACATAGACATAATACTTAATTTAGGTAAAATATTTACCCAAGTTGTTACTAATGTCGGAATATTAGAATATACATAAGGTGTCCAATTATAGAATGGTGAGGCACCAATTTTAAAGAGATATCCAATCTCTGAGACTTGAGCTGTGAAATTGAATTCTAATTCGTTATCTAAGTTATCATTAGAGAACCAATCAGAGATATTATAAATACTATCTAACTCTGTATCTAAACTATCTAATGAGAAATCAAATAGATCAAAGATTAAGCCCATATAAATAAAGAAGCTAGCTAATGTACCCATAATGAAATACATATAGGCCATAGTACTAGATTTTTCACTTTTATTATAAAGACCACATAATAGATAAAGTAAATAACTTTGATATTCAATAGAAATGTACATCATTAAGTTATTAACCGATGTCATTACTAAAGCTCCGGCCATAATACTTAATAATAGAAGTAATAATACTTCTCGTTTTAAATAGTTATAACTTTCTTCACCACCTAAGACTGTTTCATCGCTACTATCTTCTGATAATGAACTTGAAGGTCCAAAGGTTGAGGCAGGATCTTCTTTGTGATAAGTTTTATGAGGGTAATCATAAGTGTATTGAACACTAATATAATACATGATATACATAACAATAATGATCATTAATAAGATAAGACTTAAATAATTCTCATCGATGTATAGCATATTATTATAATAATATTCTTCATAATTAATTATATTTTCATAATATAAATAGATTAGCATTAGCACTACTAATAATAATGAATTAGCTGAGATCACAGATAATGTAATATTATTAATATATTTTAAAGGTGTTAATACTAAGAATACTAAAATTAAATAAACTAACATTGTGACTTAATTAGACTTCTGTGAGGCGTTTTCAACGCTTGTATTTAAACTAGAAGCTTTTAATTGACCCTCGTAAGAATTTAATGTAATACCTTCTGCGGTATTATTTTTAATTGTATTTGTATTTTCTGTACTTGATTTACTTGTAGCGTTAGATTTATTAGTATCCACACCTGTTACAGCTAAGAATAATAATAAAGTCACATAGAAATCGAAGTTATCACCTAAATCAATAGGAAGGATAAGATCGGTACTATAATTAATGAAATATAATACTAATGAATAAATTAAACCATTAGCATAGTATTGCATATTTAACATAAGTTTGTAAACTCCTACAGGACCAAATACAAATAAGATACCTTTATCCACATAATCATTTAAGAAGCCTGCGAATACTAGCATTTTATGATAAACATAATTATTAACAGTATTTTCAATAAAGAATTTACTATTGAATAATTTGTTCATTGTAAACACAAATTCTGATAATCCTAAGGCTTTAGTAATAGAATTACTTGAGTTAAGATTAAGCATAAAATTATTCCATTTATGAGCTTTAAATTCTAAGATATAGAAAGTTAATACAGTGGCTAAAAGACCTAACATTAATGGGAATAACTTAATTAAGGTTGAAATAGTATATTCTGTTTCAGCAAAGTTATAATGGTTAGGATGAGTAAATAAAATAGTATTTAAAGACTCTGAACCCATACCTAAGAAGAAGTCTTTAGTTAAATAACCAAAGAAGATACTTAAAATAGCTAAACCAAACATAGCAATACCATGAGGTAATACTGGTTCATGTAAGTTATTATAAGTCTTAATACTTGACATAGGAGGAGCAAAGAAAGTATAATATAAAATACGCATACTATATAAACTTGTTAATGTTGCTGACATAATACTAATCCAGTATACTAAATAACCTGAAATAGTATATTCTGAATAAACACCTTCAATAATAATATCTTTACTATAGAATCCACTTAAACCAGGGAAGGCCATTAAACTTAATGAAGCAATAGTAATACAAATATAAGTGAAAGGTAAGTAATGAATAAATGATCCATACTTACGAATATCTTGATATTCTGTAATAACTCCATGAATAATAGCACCGGCTGACATGAATAATAAGGCTTTAAAGAAAGCATGACAAGATAGATGATAGAAGGCCATATTGAAATTAGATGTACCAATAGCAATAAACATCATACCTAGCTGTGACATAGTACTATAAGCAATAATACGTTTAATATCATTACTTGCCCAAGCCATTAAACCAGCTAATAATGTTGATACAGCACCTAATACAGTAGCCATGATAAGACCATAACTAGAATATTCTAAAACATAAGTTGAACGTAATAGTAAATAAACTCCGGCTGTAACCATAGTTGCAGCATGTAATAGGCTAGAAACAGGAGTTGGACCTTCCATAGATTGAGGTAACCAAATGTGGGCACCAACTTGAACTGATTTAACGCTAGCAGCAATAACTAGTAAAAGACCGAGGATATTAAGATTAAATTCATCAGTATAAGGAGCTAATGAGTTAATAGTACTGAAAGACACACTATTATATAATGAAATCATCATATACATAGCGATACAGAATAGCATATCACCAACACGATTAATAAGGATAGCACTTAATGAAGATTTAACAGCATTAATACGAGTGAACCAGAAAGAAATTAAAAGATTTGATGCGACACCAATACCTTCCCAACCTACGAAAAGCACTAAGTAATTAGAGCTAGTAACAAGTACGAGCATAAAGAACGTGAACATAGTTAAGTAAGTAAAGAAACGTGGTTGGTGAGGATCGTGAGACATATATCCGATAGCGAACATATGAACGAAGAAAGAAACAATAGTAACGGGTAAAAGCATAGATACTGATAAAGGATCTAGCATAATTTCCCATTCGATTGAAAGACCATCAACTTTAATCCAATCCATGATATGATAGATATGTACGTCATTAGAGAAAGCAATATCGACGAAAGCGATAACACTTAGTAGCGCGGATAGACCGACCATAGATGTTGATAAGATACGAGAACCTTTATAACCAATACTATAACCGAATAGACCGGTTGTAACAAAGGCTAAGAAAGGTAAAATAAGAATCAGGGTATACATAAAATGGTAAAAACATTGTAAAATATATTCAAATTATCTACGACTAAAAGCCTAAATTAGATATAAAATATATTAAACATATTGAATAATGGTATTACTTAGTAATATCACGTTCAATAGATTGTTCACGTAATCGGAATAGGCTTACTAAGAAAGTTAGCGCTACAGCTGATTCAGCTCCAGAAATAATAATACTTGACATAACGAATAAGTTAATTTCAGTATTATAAGAGAAGATATCTGCTGAGTCTAATTGAGGGATAATCTCTAGAATGACCATATTTAGACCTAACATAAGAACTTCGAATAATAATAGAAGTTCAAGATATGAGAAGTGTGTAAAGAATAGGAAACTGATAGTTAAGGCTAACCCTAACGAGAAAGCATTAAAATCAGAATCTAAGAGATCATTAATAAAACTAAACATGTGTAAATAAAAGAACATAAGTCCCAATAGGTATATAATAAATATAATACCAAACCCAAGGCTTAAAAACATAAGAATAAATAATTCGCATATAAATTAGTCTAAGGTATGATTAGAACTTATGATAAATTGGGGTGTAATCATATAAGGATTAAGGGGGTTTATCCTTAAAGTAATTAAAGATAGTTAATGATTATATGGTACAGAGAGAATAAACTATAACTTAGTGTTATCTTTGTATATACTATAAAGTTTAATAAAGTTAAAATTATCTATCGTCTAAAAGGGAAAATAGATATAATAGTAATTAAGGTATAGAATATCAATCTTTATGAAGCTACTAGGCCTCTAATAAATATCCCGTATCTACAGGCGGAGTAAAACCCATATAATCCTCGGAGAGAATAAAGTATTATGTTAAACTAAGAGAGTCTATATTACTAATTGTCAAATTATCTATAGTCTAATATTACTATATCAATAAAATCTAATAAAGTATAAGTATACAGGTGTTTAAGGTCTCTTATAAGTCTAATAGGGCAGTATTGAGGGAGTATTTTAAGCCTAACATGACTAGGAATATATGAATATGAGGGTTAAATAAGGGTATACTTTAGTGTCTTAAATATATATTATATTTGTCTTAAGGTCATCTATATTTACCATTTGTTAAATTATCTACCTAAATAAGCTATAAAATGATAAATAATAAACTTATTAATCATAGAGACCTAATTATATTTCCTAAATGTCAAATTAGCCCCCGGAGCCCCCGCACAGTGGGGGCGGGGCGGAGGGTCTATATTCTTAAACTATAATATTTGCCCATGGGTTAAAATATCTATATAATTATATAATCTCATAACCTTATGTGTTTTAGTATAATAGAACTATATAAATAACCTCTAGACAAACTTAAGCTTAAATAGTTTAAATAATCTATGTGCCTAATGTTTAGTATTAAATGACTATAATAAACAATAATAATGTTTTAGGGATAAGCCTGTTCAAAAAATAATAAAGTATTATACTTCTCTGTGTGCCAGATAGTTGTGGTTGTAAAGCTTATATATTTAGTCTATATGTCACAATATGTAAATTAGCCCCCGGGGCCCCTGCCCTGTGGGCGGGGCGGAGGGTCTATATTATATTATTACATAAATAGGAATATATAATAAATTGTATAAAAATCTAATAGTATTGTATTATGTTAACAATATGTAAATTAGCCCCCCGGAGCCCCCGCTCGCGCCTGTGGGCGGGGCGGAGGGTCTATAGTCTAATACATAAGTATGATTGTATAATAAATTGTGTATAAATCTAATAGTATTGTATCAAGTTAATAATATGTAAACTATCTATAGTCTAATATTATATATTATGATTTAATAAAAGATTCAATATAAATCTCATAGGGCTACTAAGTTAACAATGTATAAATTATCTATTATAATAAGTATAATATTACTATAACATATCGAGTTTACATTTGTCAAAATATCTATTCATACTAAGTGTTATCTTACTCTTGAATATAATTGTTACCAATGATCAAATTATCTAAGGTCTATATAGAATAATAAGATAAAGTAATATAAATATACAATAACTATGGTTAATAAGAATCTGTGAGTAAAGACCTATACATATGTTTAGCCCCCCGGAGCTTGCCTCCACCCTGGGGGCGGAGGGCATTATTCAAATTATCTAACATATAGTCTTATGTACACCCTTAAAATCCTGAGTTTAGTATATCCTAATAACATCTTAAAGTTTAGATGTATTTATCTTAATAGTATTATATATTTACCATTAATCAAATTATCTATACTACGAATCTAGGATAAAACCCTAAATAATATATAATTACAATATACTGGAGAAATAAAATAAAAATCTAAATAAAGGATAAGGGAATGATTAATCTAAGTATATCTCTATAGGTTATAAGTGTTAATATCTAGGTTATATAGAGTAAAGTTAAGTTAACTAGGTTAAATCTATTTATCTTCTAAGAACACATATATTTACCATTTGTAAATTTATCTGTATTATATGATTAGTATTATGTATAATATCTTTTAAAGTTCAATCATTTACTTTCATGAGTTCTGTTTAGGTTAAATAATCCTTGTAGCTGAGTTATATAGTTACCTTGTGTTTAAATTAAGTGTTATGTTTATGTATAATAAATATCATACGAATATAATAATATATTTAATATCTGAACTGTGTATATGTTTACATCCATCAAAATATCTAATATGATCATCTATATAATTAATATCTATCCTAGATATGTTAACATTCAGGCCCCCGGAGCCTCCACCCGCCACCCGGTGGAGTGGGGGCGGAGGGTCAATTTATCTAACCTGGTTCTTAATATATTTAATATTCTTATATACATATATGTTTACTTCTATCAATTTATCTAATATAGTGTTCATTATATTTAATACCCCTTACATACATGTGTTTACATCTATCAATTTATCTAATATAGTGCTTAATATATTTAATATTCTTATACACATATATGTTTAGCCCCCGGAGCCTCCACCCTGGGGGCGGAGGGCATCTATCAATTTATCTAATATAGAGTTTAATATATTTAATATCTGTACTGTATATATGTTTACAATTAGCCCCCGGAGCCCCCGCTCGCGCCAGTGGGGCGGGGCGGAGGGTCAAAATATCTAAAATAGTTATCCGTGTATTTAATATTAGTGATCCCAATGTTTACAATCCTCAATTTATCTAATATGGTGTTCATTATATTTAATATGGTGTTCATTATATTTAATATTCTTGGATCTATATGTTTACAATCCTAAAAATATCTAAGCTAGTTGTCAATATATTTAATACCTATTACATATATGTTTACAATCCTCAAATTATCTAATATAGTGCTCATTATATTTAATATTCTTTTATCTATATGTTTATATTCATTCATTTATCTAATATAATTCTCAATATATTCTATATCTGTTATATAAATGTTTACAAACCTAAAATTATCTAATATTGTTCTTATTATATTTAATATCTGTAATAAATATGTTTACATTCCTAAAATTATCTAATGCAGTTATTATTATATTTAATCCCTGTAATATAAATGTTTACATTACCCCCCGGAGCCCCCGCCCGCATCGTGGAGCGGGGCGGAGGGATCAAAATATCTAACATAGGTATCTATATATTTAATATTCTTTTATCTATATGTTTATATTCATTCATTTATCTAAGACTGTTCTTAATGTATTTAATATCTTGCATACATATATTTACCATTCAGCCCCCCTCTGCCTCCACCCGCACTGTGGAGTGGGGCGGAGGGTATGTGTTTATATCTGTGTCTGTTTACCTAAAGAATATATATTTATATATGTACATTTAGCCCCCGGAGCCCCGCTTCTGTGGAAGGGGGCAGAGGGTCTGTATCTATTAACCCGGATAATATATATGTATTACATTTGTAATTATATCTATATATCTTTACCTTAATAATATATTTTATATATGTGTGTTTTATCTATACTCGTTTACCTGAATAATATATATGATATTCGTGATTTGGTTAACGGCCCCTATTTGGGTCGACGTACAGTATATACTTATTAATCTAACAATATATATTAACAGCCCCGGAGCCTCCACCCAGTGGGGGCGGAGGGTTCGAGTTTTTATCTGTACTTGTTTACCTGAATATCCATATATTTACATTATAGTCTATATACATGTCTTATAACCTAAACAATATATATATTTACATTTGAGTTTTTATCTATACTGATTTACCTAACATTATATATATTTATATTTGTACATTCATCTATACGGATATTCCTGAATAATACATTTGAGGTTTTATCTATACCTTATTACCTCACAATATCTATATTTATATTTGTACATTTATCTATACGGATTTACCTGAATAATATATATTACTATTTGTGTATATATCTATATTTAATTACCTAAAGAATAATATAGTCACATTAGGGTTTATATCTGTATATGTTTACCAGGATAATATATATTTATATTCGTCATTATATCTATATTCATTTACCTATATAAGATATAATTTACAGTATCCCCGGAGGAGCACCCGCTAGTTTCCTAGTGGAGTCGACGGAGGGTTTGTGTTCATACAAGTATCTATTTACTAATATAATATATATTTACATTCGTGCTTGAATCTATATCTTTTTACCTGATTTTATATATATCCTCCTATTAGTTGTTATATTTAAACTTATTTATGTAAGGACTATACCCTTTTACCCCCCCCCGGAGCCTCCACCCGCACTGTGGAGTGGGGGCGGAGGGCATTAGTGTTTTGATCTATACTAGTTTACCCGAATAATATATATCACTATTTGTTCTTATATCTATAATCTATTGCCTATATAATATATCTTTTACATTAGTGTTTTTATCTATGTTCGTTAACCTGAATAATATGTATCACTATTTGTGCATTTATCCCCCGGAGGAGCCCCCGCGACCTAGTGGGGTCGACGGAGGGTCTGTACTCAATAACCTATATAATATATCTTTCACAAAAGTGCTTTTATCTATGCTCATTTACCTCAATAACATATATTACTATTTGTTCTTATATCTATACCCAATTGCCTATATATTATATTTTGAGCCCCCGGAGCCCCGCTTCTGTGGAAGGGGGCGGAGGGCATATGTGTTTTATCTATACTCATAGACCTGAATAATATATATTCCTAGCCCCCGGAGCCTCCACCTGCACTGTGGAGTGGGGGGCGGAGGGAAATATCTATATAATAATACTTTAGATATCATATATTATATTTATTGTTTACATTGGTCCAAATATCTATATATTAATACCCTATATCTGATAGAGAATATAATTGTTTATATTAGTGCAAATATCTATACATGAACACTTTATATCCTATTCATAATAATTATAGTTGAGCCCCCCGGAGCTGGCCTCCACCTGGGGGCGGAGGCCATTTGGAAAAATATCTAACTATGAGTACTTAATATCCTATACAGAATATTTCTTGTTTAGCCCCCCGGAGCCTCCACCCGCACTGTGGAGTGGGGCGGAGGGCATTAGCTAAAATATCTAACTATGATACTTTATATCTGGCATATAATATTATTGTTTACATTGGTCCAAATATCTATTTATTATTACTTTATATCTGATATAGAATATTTATTGTTCACATTGGTCCAAATATCTATATATTAATACCTTATATCTGACATAGAATATATTGTTTAGCCCCCGGAGGAGCCCCCGCTCCCTAGTGGGGGAGACGGAGGGCATTGTTGGAAATATCTATATTATAATACACTATATCCTATTAATAATAATTATAGTTTACATTCGTTAAAATATCTAAATATTAATACTCTATATCTAACCTATAATTGTTTATATTAGTGCGAATATCTGTATAATAATACTTTATATCTTATACATAATCATTAGGTTTACATTCGTAAAAATATCTAACTATTAATACCTAATATCTGTAATATAATATTATTATTTATGTTGGTCCAAATATCTATATATTATTACTTTATATCTTAGACATAGCCATTATTGTTTAGCCCCCGGAGCCTCCATAAAAACAAATATATCATATATATTTGTTTAGCCACCCGGTGGAGTGGGGGCGGAGGGCATTTGGCAAAATATCTAACATTTAATATCTAATATCTCTTACTGAATCATTATTGTTTACATTCGTTAAAATATCTATTATAATTAATTATATCACATAATCATATTTAAATTATATAAACTAAGACCTTGAATTATATTATTAATTACCCTTAAACCTAAGTCTTGTAAACAAAACATAGGGCTTATTTAATTATCTAAGAGCAGACTCGAACTGCCACAACTAAAAAGTTAACTCCGCTTAAAGAAGTCTTGTCTACCAATTCCAACACTTAGATGCTTCGATACCCTTTACCCACTGTAACCTCCTGATACTCTATGAAGTTACACAGAGAGTATATTATATTAGGTATATTTATATGATTTTATTATATACTTCATCATAAACACACATCAACTTCACTAGATCTACTATATGTTTTCACTCCAGGGAATAGTCTTGTAATATGAAAGTATAATTATATAGAACGATATAATATAATAATTTACCTCCTTTATTAGTAAGTATTTATTTACTAACTACCAGAGCCTGGACACTCCTTTCGGGTGTTTAGGCGAAGGCCGATATTTTATTGGAAGATATAGGACTCGAACCTATACAACATAAATGTTTAGAGTTTACAGCTCTACCTCAATAGCCAATTTGAGTTATCTTCCTTGTAGCCGTTCCTAAGAAGAATCGAACTTCTATCGTCTATTTAACAGATAGATGCTTTACCATTAAGCTATAAGAACTTATATATAATCTCCAACTATTATATCCTTAACCACTGGGGAAGAGGATATTATAATACTCTATTAAAATATTAATTATATCCTCCCCCCCGGGCTCCGGACACCGTGGGTGCCCGGCCCGGGGAGGGGAAAGAGTTATTAGTTAGGATTATACTTAGCTAATGAGTATTAGTTAAGATTAATAGTATTAATGAGGTGAGTAACACCAAACATATAATACGATATAAAGCATTAACCAAACTACATCAACAAAATGCCAGTAATAAGCACCTAATTCGAAACCAACATGATGATTGTTAGTTAAGCTATAGTTATAGATACGATATAAGGCTACGCTTAGCATAATTGTTCCTAGGATAACATGAGATCCATGTAATCCTGTTAAGAAGAAGAATACTGTACCGAATACACTATCAGCAATTGTGAATGGGCTATTATAATATTCGAATACCTGGAAACGTGTGAATAATAGAGCTAATAATACTGTTAATAGTAATCCTAATAAAGTACTTCCACGTTCGCTACTAATAAGAGCATGATGAGCCCAAGTTACAGCTACACCACTAGATAATAGAATTAAAGTATTTAATAAAGCTAATCCTAAAGGTGAGAATGGTTCAATACCTAATGGAGGGAATACACCACCTAATTCAACGCTAGGTACTAGAGCAGCATGGAATACTGACCAGAAAGCGGCGAAGAAGAACATAGTTTCTGTTAATAAGAAAAGCATGAAACCAATTTTTAATGATTTTTTCATTACTAATGTATGGTTACCAAGGTATGTTCCTTCAACTGAAACATCTTTTAACCATAAGGCTAATGAGAATACGAACATAGCGAATGAAAGAGTAATAAAGTAATGTGGGCAATAACCGTGGAATGATAATGCTGCTGAAAGTGTTAATCCTAGTAATACGAATGATGTTGTAATTGGCCAAGGGCTTGGGTCAACAACCATATATTTATTAGGATATAATACTTTAGATTGGGAGAAAGTACTTAACATAATGAATATTTTTAATTTATCTTAATATAATATTTTAGCTTAGATACCTTGTATTACAAGGTGCTTATCTTTAAGATCTTTTATCTCTTTTAGATATTACCCCCAGGAGTCCCTGCACTGTGGAACAGGGCGGAGGGTATATAATGATTGATATCATATTTTATCTGATTGGGAGATTTATATAGTTGGATAACTATATTTAAGAATATTAATAGTAGTGATGTTTTTATCTTTAACTATCTTTATTCTAAGACAGACTATAAACTCCCCAATGCTACAACCAATAATCCTATAAAGATATAGGTTAAAGTCACAGAGGATAGGGTTGGAAAGGTATAATATATGTATCAAACCAAAATAACAATTATTTTATAGTCTAATTCCTTGCTTTAAATATATATTTCAATGAAGTATAACCTTAATAATTTATCACCATTGCCTGATTACCGAATGAAACAGGTCAAATCCCTAGGGATTTACTGGAGAGTATTATTAAAGTAAACTCCCTTAATAACCTATAAGGCTAATAAGGTTAACTAATACCAAATTAACCCCCGTAGCCCGACGCTTCTGTCGGAAGGGGGGGCGGAGGTGTTTATTATGATTAAGCTGGGAAACAGCTACTTAATAAATATTGATAAGAGTAATCATTTACTAATGTCATGAAATAGAATCGAACTACTATACCTTCATCTTCAATGAAGTACTTTACCATTAAGTAATCATGACGTACTAAAACCTCTTTCTAGTCTAAGAACTCAGATAATAGATTTCCAAGGTTTCCTAGGCTAGAAGGGTTCATTAATATAAACTAGTTAAATAGAACTATTTAAATAAGGGACTCTAGTAATGAAGGTTTCAAAATAAAGGGTGGAAAGCAAGGGATAATACTAGGGTATTATATTTAACTTAAACAGTTTATAGTCAACTAAGTTATATATTAACTAAGACTTATAAAACTCTCTTAACTTTAATTAGATTATAGTATAAGTCTACTATATCGTAATAGATTATATGAATCACCCCTTCCTTTATAGGAAAGGGGCGTAGGGGGTTTATTAATTTAGAGTTAGGGAAAATGATGCTACTTATATTATTATAGTGTGTGATGGGTTTATTATGTCATAATATATTAGTATAGAGGGCAAAAGATTATATCCCATATTACTTTCCCTTAATCTCCGTAGATAATTTTACCAAATATAATATATCCCATATTACTTTCCCTTAATCTCCGTAGATAATTTTACCAAATATAATATATATAGTCTAGTAAAAGCTAAGTTAAATAATAAATTCTTAAATAAATATACCCTCCGCCCCCAGGGTGGAGGCTCCAGGGGCTTATATTATGTGTGTCTTCTAATCCTTGAACCAATTGTATTATACTTGAATAATTTGAGGAATGTAAACATATTATATCACTTTTATATGTTATACCTTTTTATTCTTAAATCTAACATATTATACTTATATTCTCATATTAATAGATAAATGCTCTACGCCCCGCCCCACAGGCACAGGGCTCTTGTGGCTGATATTAGATACTTCCTTTAATATAAAATGTCTCACTAATATTAAGATTATATCCTACCTCCGGCCCGAGCCACAGGTGCGGCATCGTGACCGTCGGCGTGGGTAGATAATTTGATAAATGTAATATATAGTATAATACTTGTCTATATTACTTATTTAATCTATAATCCTATAGGTTGAATAATTTGACAAATATAAACATTGTATCACTAATATTAAGATTATATCCTACCTCCGGCCCGAGCCACAGGTGCGGCATCGTGACCGTCGGCGTGGGTAGATAATTTAATATATGTAAAATATAGTATTATACTTGTCTATATTGCTTATTTAATCTATAATCCTATAAAATGAATAATTTGACAAATATAAACATTATATACCTTAAAGTATACTGACCTAATACTTATATTTAATTTATTACTAAAAATAGATAGATATTTTGACGAATATTATAAATTATAGATATGTTATATTCTTCTTAATACTTTTATTAAATGCATGAATATTTATGTGTACTATATTAACCTATGGAGGTACCACGTTTACCTAGCGCAGACGTAAGGTTATAATAACTTGTAATGTAATTTAATACAATAGTTAATAGATACTATCAATGTATAATTTGATCAATATAAACAATTACATAAATGTATAATTTGATTAATGCTCTGAGTCCAGCCTCCATAGAGTGGAGGAATAAGGCTTCGGGGGTGGGTTAACCATATATTAGTATTAGTATAATGAAAATATTTAGTGTTTAGATCTTATAGCTAATAGAGTGTATAATTTGAGTAATGTAAACATATAATCTCCCTTTAATATTTATATATAATGTATATATATGAACTCTCCGTTCCAGCCACAGATCTTGTGGTTAATATTGCAAATGTAACAATATAATCTTATGTAATGATACACTTAACTCTAAGATATATTAAATCCCTAGATATGAATAATTTGACAAATGTTAACATAGGGGCTCTCTTATGTTTAACTAGTATATTTCATATTATGTACCCTTCGGCCTCTGGGCTTATGTTCCTGGGACTAAACCGATATATATTATTCTAGTTAATATACCTTTAACTCTTATTATCTAGGGTCTTACTTTTATATACTTATACAACACCTTAAATATCTATTATTTATTTATTATTGTGTGACAATTACTCAAGACTTAGGAATAGATATAAAGTATAATATTCAAATTATCTATTGCATTCTTATAGTATAATTGCACATTATCTTAGAATATCTTATTTATATATGAGGTAATATATTTTACATTGTGCAAATTATCTATCTATATCAGTTAATATTATTTATTTAGATATATATATATTACATTGTGTAAATTATCTATACGTATTAGTTAATATTATTTATTTATATCTCCATTTTACATTGTGCAAATTATCTATATATATTAGTTAATATTATTTATTTATATATCCATATTTTAGGCCCCCGGAGCCTCCACCCGCACTGTGGAGTGGGGGCGGAGGGCATTGTGCAAATTATCTATATATATTAGTTAATATTATTATATTTATGTCTATATATATTACATTCTGCAAATTATCTATTACTATTTAGTTAATTTTATGATATATATTGACCATATTTATTACAGTCTGCAAATTATCTATCCATATATAGTTAGTATTATATATATTAACCTATATTTATTATATTCTGCAAATGATCTATGGTGAAATACCTAGTATTATGTGACTAAATATATACACAGCTATGAATTACATTGTGCAAATTATCTATTACTATATAGCTATATTATTATACAGAAATATAATTACTTAAATTTATGTTATCGTACATGTATTATTATTATTTATTCCATACTAACCCTTTATATTACACAAATATATTATTTTTATACTTAGTCATTTTATCTACGGTAAATTACCTGATATATTATATAATATAATTCTGTCCTGTAAATATTCAACCCTTACTTAAATCATAAGTTTATAACTATACTTTATACCCTTAAATAGTTATTATCCTTATACACGGGAAGAACCTCTGCGAGTCTATATAAACTAGGGTGTTAATAAAGAAGTCGATTACTATAGTATTTTATTGGGGGAGATGTTTTATCATTAATTATTATAATCCTTACCTGTATGATAGATATAAGACTTTACTTTGATATATGAGTGAGATAATTAGGATATTTTATTATATTTTAAGATACACATATATTAGTTTATATTCCTCATTTTATCTACGGAGTGTATTGAAGATAATTAAGAGAGATAATATATAGTTTAGCCCCCGGAGCCTCCACCCTGGGGGCGGAGGGCATTTAGCATTTTATCTATGGGATTTATAGGAAATAATTTAGCAACATACTTATATTGTTTATATTCCTAATTTTACCCTAGCCCGGACCCTCCACCCTGGGGCGGAGGGTCTACGAGGTTTATAAGTATATTTAATAAATATAATTTATATAGTTTACATCTTTTATTTTATCTATAGGACTTATAAGGATTAATTAAGAGATATAATCTTATAGTTTACATTCCAAATTTTATCTACGAAGTTTATAAGGGATATTGAAGAAATATAATTTATATAGTTTACAGCCCCCGGAGCCTCACCCGCCACCCGGTGGAGTGGGGGCGGAGGGTTTAGTATTTGATCTACGAGAATTATAGGAAATAATTAAGAGGTGTTACACATATAGTTGACATTTATATTTTTATCTATTAGGTTTATAAGGAATAATTATAGTACATAACACATATAGTTTATCCCCCGGAGCCTCCATAAAAACAAATATATCATATATATTTGTTTAGCCACTAGGTGGAGTGGGGGCGGAGGGCATTTAGAATTTTATCTACGAGATTTATAATAAATAATTAAGAGATAGATTTATATAGTTTAGCCCCCGGAGCCTCCACCCAGTGGGGCGGAGGGCATTATTAATTTTATCTATAGGACTTATAAGGAATAATTAAGAGATATAATCTTATGGTTAACATTTAGCATTTCATCTACGAGATTTATAGGAATTAATTGTGATATATATTTATATAGTTTAGCCCCCGGAGGAGCCCCCGCGACCTAGTGGGGGAGACGGAGGGCATTCCTAATTTTATCTATAAGGTTTATAAAGAATAATTAAGAGATGGTACACATAAAGTTCACATTTATCAGATTATCTATTATATTTATATGGAATAATTAAGATATATCATATATATAGTTTATATTTATCCTTTTATCTGCTAGATTTATATGATATAATTTGGAGATATATTTATAAAGTTTATATTCCTAATTTTATCTATAGGACTTATAAGGAATAATTAAGAGATATAATCTATATTCCCTACGGTTTAATTCTTTAATACAATACATCTAAAAGTTATACACTCACTATCCTTTATCTTATATTACCCTAATTTATATCTTTATTTAAGATACTATTAATCTTAACCTGATTTTAAATATCCTTCTCTGACTTTAACACTATTTACTTATGTTTATAATAGATGTATTATTAATAGATGACAGGATTACCTTGCACTACTATATGTTTCATATCAAAATATAATATTAAATAGTATAATATAATAATATATAGTATTTATATCTTAAAATGACATAGTTTAGTTAATTATAAGATTTATGTAATATTAACATTATTCTTGGCACTACTATTAACTAGGACCCTATATTGTTTACATTTTAGAAATTATCTATAGGGGTTCATTATTTTAATATAATGTTTATTGTTACTCATATTAATCTCACAGATATAAGATCTTGTAACCCCCATATATTATTCATATTACTCTATCATTAATAACCAGAGACTACGATAGACCTTAATGAACTAATACAGGATCATATTTATTTTAGCTTATTAGTAAGCCTCTTTTCATACTTGGAAAGACTCGAACTTCCATTGTTAATTCCGTAAATTAATCTTCTAACCATTGAAGTACAAGTATTTATGTTTATTTAACACATTAAATGCTATCCTTGATCTTATCTTTGTATGATTCGGATTCTTGGATTAATAACCCTCACTCTCCCTTTAATTGTAATAGATTATTCACATACACATAAGATATATAACTAAGCTACTACCTTTATGAAAAAGTAATGGTTATTATTAAATAAACTACTGATTATATCCCAGTAACCTTTAATTATAGTTGTATACAGATCTAACTGTTCTTATATACTCTAATTAATCTACTATCGTCCTTTTTAGTATATGCTATTATTATCCTGTTCGGGATACCGCTTATGTCGTATGGGTACAGAAACAATAATAACTTTCACATTATTATAGTTTTAGCATATAGATAAATTGATATTTGTAAACTAATTAGTTCCACAATTAAGAGTCATATTAGATTTAACATCTCTGGGATTATTGTTAGGCTATTAGATACATACCAGTCTATATTCTAATAGATCTCTCTCTCTGAGACTTATTTACCCACCTAGTACTTTAAACTATATTCTTTATATAGACAAGGTAAATACTTCCTTGAGCTACTATTAATAAATTAATGAATTAGCTCCATTATCTTGCTCTAAACAAGAATAGTATTTTAAGAGTTGATCCAACTCATACTGTGTTATATGTGCTGGTTTCAATAATTTCCATTTAAGAGCATAACGACGATGGAAAGTATCATTAAAATTATGGATCTTTTCAACTCCTTTTAATAAAGTAAAGACCTTATATTCTAAACTAGCATACTCTTCCGATTCCTCCTTATGTACCTCAAATACTTTATCTCCAACACATACTTTCTTATCCCAAAACTTACGATCATCAATAAACTTACGGGTCTCTAACTCTAAGCTTTGAAGGTATCCTTGAGGATCCTTATTATATAATTCCTTACGCGCTTTTAACTGGTTTAAATATAATTGAATTCCTGGTAACTCATGCGCCTGTAAAGGATACTTCTCTATATCATGAGTATCAATAAGATTTAAAGGCTCGGAATTCTCCGCTAAAATACTACGTTTTAATACTGGCCAACCCTCACTTAAATCAGGGGCCTTTTCATAATACTTAATTACCTTAGGATCTAACATACCATAAAACTCTGATAAAATACTAGTATCTCGATATAAACGCTCACGATACTCAATAAATGCTTCCTCATTATACATGATATCCACTACATTATCTGGTTCAGTATCTCATTCTATATTAAGCAAATAGTCATATAAGAAGGGATTACGTAAGAAAATAGAATCCATATACTCCTCCTTAGTAATAAAACCTTTCTTATATATGCTTGCTAATGCACGCATTGATATTGGTGGTATTGTTTTAGGCTTACGGAGAGGCGCTTGACGTGCCTTAATCTCCTCTTCATCTAATACTAAATCATCAGTATCATCATCATCAAGCATAAATATATTTAATGGTAAATCCATATCCTCTAAAGGTACAAAATTAATTTGAGGAGGTATTGGACGCATTAATTCATTCATATTCTGGTCTAATACCTTAGGATGAATATATGGTTCAAAGGATGGATCCTTACGCTTAGCCATATAGAAATATTTATCTGATTGCTCTAATAAACTCTCTTCTGAAATATCAATATCATGCTCATATAAACCTTTGAAGTTATTAGCAGATACAAAGTAATAATCATAATAATAAGGGTTTACCACAATATAACCATCCTCATTAAGTATATTTAAAGACTTCTTAAAGATATATAACATATATTTCTGGTTCTTAAGCTTATTAAGTAATGAAAAAGGCTTAGGTTCTAATTTTGATACTAAAATCATTGTTAATACACCTGTATAAGGCTCATATACGATAATATCCTTAATTATATTACTTTCAATGATAATAGCTGGAGCTTTATTATTTATATAATATACTTCTTTAATATATTGATTCATTTTAGCAATACGTGTTTCAACCTTATCTTTCATTAATAAATACTCTTGTTCTAATAAAGGTACTTCTTTACTTAATACTTTAATATCAGGTTTATAGTTCTTAATAAAAGCTTTATTTAAACGTTTTAATAAACGTGTTAATCGATTAATAGGTTTAATGAATATATCATATGAATGTTTCATAAAACGACGGACATGTTTTCGAGCGGTCTTTAAGTGTTTAAAATAAGACTCATGTTCCTCATGATGATTTAATTCATATATCTCAGTCATATCTGCCTTATATTTCATTAAAGCCTCAGTAAGATCTAAATCATAATGTTCCGTATTTTCTAATACTTTATCACCTTGTACAATACCATTAACATCGGTACTTACTTTAGTAATTAAAGGATTAATTAGTTTAATAAGATCAATGTATTTGGTATTAATGTTTTCAGGGCGGTAAACAGTATCTAAACCTTTATTATCCTGAAGATAGTCTTTTAAGTCTTCTTTAGTTTTCTTAATTAAAGAGCCTATAAAGTTAACTTTAGGTTCAAATAAGTGGATTAAATAACTATGGATATCCTCTAGATACTTATGATCTTCATCGTATATATTATTTATTTTTCCTCCGGCCCGAGACCACGGTGCGGCTCGTGACCGTCGGCAAGGGGTGAAATTATCTACGTCATCTAAGGGATCATAATTAGGGTAACCATTATTTACTTCATAAGAATATACTTCTTTTAAATAAGATAAGTATAGCTTCAAATCATCTAATTCATTAGGATCAAAATCTAATATCTCCTTATAATCATCATAAAATAAACTTACTAAATGACACTTAAATAAAACACCTGAAGGATAATTTGGCTGTACTGAATTACCCATATCATTAGTCTTATAATTGTATAGACTTAATTCATTAGCATTAAAAGTATTATATTCATCAAGAGTTATACGTTTAATCTTAAGACTACGGTAATTAGCTTCTAATATATTATTATTATCAGGTAATTCATAATTATTATTTACAGGTAATTGCATATTAGAATTAGCATAGGTATCAGTCTTAAATATTAAATAATTATACAACTTAAAGCCATTAAATTTATAAGGGCTTTGATCCGCATAATCATAAGTCATATAAGCCTCAGGTTTATATATATCTTGTATAGTAATACCAGTTCGAGATAAAATACGATCTTTAGGCTCTAAAGCCTTAGAATCTCCTTTATCTAAAGTCATATACTTAGCCAAACCAATATGTTCATATACAGAGTCTTCGTCCTTTTCTCCAGGAGTTTTTAATCCTTGTCGCTTTAATTCTTCTAGCTCTTTCAATTCTTCAATTTCATGGAATAAAAGGGCACGATTAGGATCAGCATCTTCAATACTTATAGGGTAATCATATTTAAAAGATAAGTCATGAACTAAAGGTTCATTACTATTAATTAAAATAGCGTCATTACAATAAGTATTAAACACCGTACGGAAACCAGGATAAAAGCTCTCTATTAAATCTATCATTTTATCAGTACCATCGAATATATTAGGATATATCTTCATATAACTTAGTACTGTTAAATTAGGTACAGCATTATACCAAGCAACTTTACGTCGGTGACGCTGACCTAAATTAATGTATTTAAAGAAGGGTTCAAATGAATCCATAGGACCATAACCAGTATAATATAATATTTCTTTTAAAATACGTTCAATCTCAACTAGGCTAAAGTTCTCAAATAGATAATAATAGTTAACATCAATAAGAGAGGTTGTATAACCATCAGGGAAAGTAAATGATAGATCTGACATAGGATTAAGTTCATCATCAACGAAAGATTCTAGAGGTTCATCAGTAAAGGCATTTAAAGTTAATAGTTTTTCTAATAACTCAGGTTCTGGTTCAAATTTGTATACAAAGTAATCAGTTAAAAGGGCTATATTATTAATAGTTAATTGAGTAACAATATCCTCTTCATCGTCTAGGAGACTAAATTTAGAAGATTCGGCTAAAGTCTCGTAGATAGTTTGAACAAATACATTAGAAATATTATGTATTTCTCCTACACGACCTGCAACTTCAGGATAACTAAGGTCTTTATTAACTATGTATTTAGCGACATTATCTAAAAAGTATTGATAAATAATGAAGTTCTTAAGTATAGTATAGAATGAGATAACCATAGGAGGTTTCATTTTACTGCTAATTATAAAGAAATTAGCTGAACCTAAGATAATAGTAAGTTTATTTATTAAGACATAGCTATATTTATTACTAAATGGCAAATTATAAGCCCCCGGTAACCACGCTGCTTCTGAGGAAGCTGGCGGAGTACTATTATATTGCGGTAAAATAGGGAATAGGATATCACCAGGTTCACTATCACCACTAATCTCTTCATGGAAGCCTAAAGCTTCGATAGAGTAAGAGGTTTTAAGGTATGACAGTAAATCTAAATTAGAAGGTTCAATCTTAGGTTTAGTTTTAAAGAATACTAATTTACCATCTTTTACATCTTTACCAGGGTATTTAGCAAACGGGCTACTGTCAAGGTATTCATTAGGAATAAATATATTATAATTCTCTGGGCCACATAATAGGTGTCCAAAGATAGTAACCAGGTTGTAGCGATTATAATTAGCTTTTGAACTTAGAACTTTATAAAAGTCTTTATTTAAATCCCCTTGATAAGCTACTAATTCTTTTTTATCTTTACGACGTAAATTAGGAATAGAATTCTTAGTTTTAACATCGATATAATGATTAATATAAAAGTAATCAGAAAAGATGAATGTAAAGGGAGTTAATTGACCTATAAGTTTCATAACATGGAACATAGTAACTTGACAAGACTTATGTTTATCATAGAAACCAAATAGGAAATGATCTTTACAACGGGTATATTTAAGTACCTTAAATGTGGGATTATTATCACTATAAGGGTCTATATTAGAATCTTCAATAAGTTGATATTGTTTAGTATCAATAAGATATTGTAAAGTATCATTAGTATACTTAGTATCACCATAAGTGAAAGTCTTAGAAATACTATTAATAATTTTATCTCCCTTTAATAACATGTATAATTCGAATAAAATTAAATTAAAGTTTATTAGAAGAGGATAGTTATTAGATTCCTTATGAAGATAAGCATAAGCAGTTTTAATAGAATTAGCTGTTATAATATCAAAGAAACCTAATTCAATAAATTCTTTAATGAGACGGTCGATATCTATAATAAAATAGTCTTCTAATTTAAAATAAATATATTTATTACAATCTTCGAATTCATTAACAAAGTGATCAAATATAGTTTCTTTATTATCTCAGATAGTAGCGTCATGTTGTTTAAGGTATTTCTTAATAATGTTTAAAGCATCATTTATTAGGATACGCATAGCTTCAGCATAAACATTGATTTCTAAACAATTATTAAATTTCCCAACAAGTTCGTCGGCTACAACGTCTAAATTATCACCAGGGCGTCCAAAACCCTTAGAGTTAATTATGTTACATTTTATGTCAGTAAGGAATGCTTCTATAGATTTCATGAAATAGGAGTAGCTAAGATTAAGTATATTAATGTTATTAGCGAAACGAGATTCATATAAATAGCTTTTGAGGGCTATATTCATAAGATTTTTATTAAATAATATTTTATGAAAATTAAACTTCAGACCAATAAGTTTACCATGTTCATTTTTAATGAAGATAAGGTAATCATCGGGATAAACGTTACTATATAATAGATGTTTATCTATATGTTTAGGTTTAGTCATATTATCTTTAATATTAATAAACTTCCCTTTATTATAAGGGAGTTTAGAGATATCAAAGTCTTTAATGTTAACACCATTGAATCGATTAGGATTAACCTTAGATTCAGGTTTATTATCGGATGTATTATAATTATTATTAAATTTCATAATAGTTTAATATAAATTCGTTATCTCTTATATAGTAGCCACCAAAGTCTCATCTATTATGTTAAATAATTAAATAAATAATAGGAGGGTATAAGGTGAAATAAAATATAAGAGAAATAGAATATACACTATATATTAGTATATAGTCTTCTGCCTTGTCCACTGTTGGAGTGAGCGTAGGCTGTGGGCATAATATAATATACAGTGTATTTAAAGGTTCTCGTAAGAATATCATCAAGTTCATTAGCTCTACTATATATAAAAATATAAAGATATAAACTAATAACAAGAATGTAAAATCAAAATAATCCACTAACAATAAGCCCCTAATCCAGCTACTACGTAAAAAGAGCTTACGGATAAATAAAAAAGGTATGCAAGATACTTCACCTAATAAAGATCAGGTAAGTATAGCTAACTATCATGTATAGGGCGTCTGATAGCATTCGGGTGAAATTAGGGGAATAACTTATTATGATGGTACAGAGGCTACAAATAAAAGTGAGCCTCTACTAAGTAAGGCTATCATAACTAGTAATATTAATAAATTAATAAAATCCACGATAGAAAACCTAGATTATAAGCGAGGCAATATCCAAAGAATAAGTAATAATCAATAGAGTATAAGGCTCTTAAGGTAAATAAGAGCAAAGTAAGTTAATGGTCCTAGAGTAAAGGGGGTGTTATCTCTGAGGGTAAAGTGTGTATTATGAGATAATACGGGAGCTAAGAGAAGGTACAAGTGTATAAAGTTTATATCTCTTATATATTCTCACTAAATCCTCGTAGATAATAATTCAACAATAAACATAAATTGTAAGGTAATATAGTATGGGGGACCATAAATAGATAATCAATAAGGGTAAAGACCTTGAATAAACCTAATAATAGATCTAAAGACTTAAGATTAAAAATAAATATAATATAAAATGTTATCATAAATATCTATATAACTCTCGTAGATAAAATGACATAAATAAACATATGAGATCTTATTCAGTAAGGCCTAAAGTGATACAAGAGATAATACATGTGTAAATAGATCCCACGCCTTATTACACCCAGAGTTAAAGGTAACCGTGATGGTTATATAATCCAATAAATACAAATATATACTTATTGTCCCTTAATCCTCGTAGATAATTTAACAAAATGTAAATATATTGTGTACTAAAATAATAAGGTATAATAATTTATATCTAGAATAATATGATCAATAAGGGGATAATACAAGGTAATTATAATACTTTACCTAAAGTAAAGTGATTAAAAGAGATAAAATTCCAAATGCCCTCCGCCCCCACTCCACAGTGCGGGTGGAGGCCCCGGGTGGCTAAACATAGTACTGTACTAAAATAAGGTTAAATGATAATGATGTAACTATTACCCTAAGCTTCTGAGGCTATCACAGCTAAACAATATCAGTCATACAATATAAGTATATTATATCAGCTTAAATATAATAGACCCTTGTCCCAGTTCACCATAATAGGTGTCAAGTATGTGTTAAGGGTATGATTAGGATTCTCTTTATCATAAGATAATATTTAGGGTAAATATATATCATAATAAATAAGAGGTAAGTATCTAAATAAGCGGTAAAATAGATTAATATAAATATCTATACAGATCTCGTAGATAAAATGACATTAATAAACAAATACAGGTGAGATAAGTCTAAGTGCTAAATAGTTAGGTTAATATGGGTTTATATCAATAATAATTAAATACCCTCTGCCCAGCTACTCCAGAGAGTGGCTGGAGGTTATGGTTTTAACTAACAATAAGTTAATAACTTTAAATCTAGCTTACAGATGTTACATAATAGTGTATAATAGTTCCCATAATACAGACAGATAATAATACATTTATAAACTATGATACTAAACTATAATATAACATATATATATTACCATAAGATAGTCGTAGATAAAATTCAAAAAATAAACAATATTATCTTAGTATTAAATCATTAATAATTAATGAATCCTTTGAAATAGGATATAAACACACATCACAATGAATAATGAGACTTTATAAGCCTTGATTCCTTTAATACATTAATCTTATAAGGGGCCAATTAGCTATAATATTGGGATTATAACTAAGATAATTACCCAGGGCATAATATATATATATATATAAATATAAGGTAATATTAGATAGATAATTTGACAAATGAAAAATATATTAGTCCTTAGTTTAATAATAGATGTGGGTAATAACAATACTTCTAATAAGGGTATTAAATATTAAGTAAATAGGAATGGATATAAACTATAACCCCCCGTCGACCCACTAGGAAACTAGCGGGGCTCCTCCGGGGAGCCTGTAAACATAGATAATCCTTAGATAAATGAGTATAAAATAACAATTAATGTCATAGATATATCTTAATTGGGTAAAATGATACGGATGAAACAACAAATGTAAAAGTGTGTGTGTACATTGCTTAAATAATATAGATGTTACAACTAATGTTATATAAATATATATATATTCCATGTAAATTGATATAGACCCTCCGCCCCCAGGTGGAGGCTCCGGGGGCTAAATCAACAGATACCCTCCGCCCCCACTCCACCTAGTGGCGGGTGGAGGCAAGCTCCGGGGGGTAAAATATATATGTGCCCTTAATAGTATAGATGAACAACAGATATTAAATATATATATACCCGGTAAAAGGATATAGATAATAATCCGAATGTAAAATAAGTGTGTACCTTAATAATATAGATGTAACAACTAATGTCCCCAGTATATATCCTAGGTCAAATGATATAGATCAAATTACAAATACCCTCCGCCCCCAGGGTGGAGGCTCCGGTGGGGGTAAAATATATATTAGCCTTAAATAATATATATGAACTACAAATGTTCTATGCACATAATCCAGGTAAAAGGATATAGATAATAATCCAAATGTAAAAGTATATATGTACCTTAAATAATATAGATGTTACAACTAGTGTCCTATACATATATTCCTGGTAAAAGGATATAGATAAGAGTGCAAATACCCTCCGCCCCAGGTGGAGGCTCCGGGGGGTAAAATATGTAAGAACCTTAAATAATATATGTATTATCCTTAATAACATAGATGTAAGAACTAATGTTCTAGATATAAATTCCCGGTAAAAGGATATAGATAGTAATCCTAATACCCTCCGCCCCACTCCACAGTGCGGGTGGAGGCTCCGGGGGGGTAAAAGATGTACAGACCTTAAATCAGTATATGTGTAACAATTAATGTTAGAGATATACATTCATCAGGTAAAAAGATACAGATAAAACGACATATGTGGAAATATGTACAGTTCTTAAATCAGTATAGGTGTTACAATTAATGTGAGGGTTAAAGGTAAATCGGGTAATATGATATAGATAAACCAACAGATGTAAATATGTGTATGTGCCTTAAATAGTATAGATTTCACAACAAATGTTCTAAATACAAATTCCCGGTTAAACTATATAGATAATAATCCTAATGTAAATATATATACAGTGCTTAAATTAGTATACATGAAACAACAAATGTTCTAGATACATATTCCAGGCTAAACGATATAGATAATAACCCTAATATAAATATATATACAGTGCTTAAATTAGTATATATGTAACAACTAATGTTCTATATACATATTCTAGGTAAAATTATATAGATAATAATCCGAATGTAAATATAAGTACGGTCCGTAATCAGTATAGGTATAACAACTAATGCCAAATATATATATTTATCGGGTAAACGAGTATAGATAAAACAACAAATGTAAATGTATGTACTCTGCTTAAATAAGTATAGATATAACAACTGATTACCAGGATATATATTTATCAGGTAAACCAGTATAGACCCTCCGTCTCCCCCACTAGGGAGCGGGGGCTCCTCTGGGGGCTAAAATTACAAATGTAATTCCATATAGTTTAGGAAGAAGTATTGATATAAACATAAACCCTCCGTCGACCCCACTAGGAAACTAGTGGTGGCTCTCCCGGTATAGGCTATAAAACATATATTATTAAAGTAATAGGACATAGATAAAAGAACGAGTATCAATATATATTCTTCGGGTAATTAGATATAGACCCTCCGTCTCCCCCACTAGGGAGCGGGGGCTCCTCCGGGGGCTAAACACACATATATAAATCTCTATAGTACTTAAATAGTATAGATTCACCCTAATTTTTAATATAAATGTTACAGATAATTTCACATATGTAAAAATATATATATGGGGTAATAAATATAAATCAAAACCTTTATGTGATACTATTATTATCGAGGTAAAAGAATATAGATATGTTTACAAAAGTAATATAAATAATATTAGGTAAACAAATACAGATAGAATAACAAAAGTAATATAAATATTATCAGGTAAACAAATATAGATATAATCACAAATGTAATTATATATTCTTTAAGTAAGTGCATATAGATATAATAACAAATATAATTATATATTCTTAAGTAAATACATATAGATAGAATAACAAACCCTCCGCCCCCAGGTGGAGGCTCCGGGGCTAATTTACCAAATGTATTCGTGATATGTATGGTCTAAAACTATTGAAATACCTATACCTATATTTATTATACTTATAAAGACTTACTTATAACTCTGGTCACTTAGTATCCTAAGGGCTATACTCACTTTACAGTACCAAGACTACGGGGACTAAACTATATCTCATATGACTTTCCCTTATCTATCGTAGATATTTTAACAAATGTAATACAATGACAACATATAACTTTCCCTTATCTATCGTAGATATTTTAACAAATGTAATATAATAACCCCTTTAAGTTATATGGGTTTCCTGCGAATAGAATAAAATATAATATATATATACTAATAAGTATAACCTATTACTTACTTAAACTATAAATATCAATAAGTTAATAATACTCTTATTTAAGCCTATTATAATAGTACTGTGTAGTATATGTAATTCTAACTCTCCCTACGGTAAGAGAGAAAGATGAGACTAATTAATTATGACTAATTACTCTGTTATAATAATATAACATGAATTTAGCCACCGGAGCCTCCACCCAGTGGGGCGGAGGGCATTATGATATATAAGATAAAGGGAGATAATTAAGGTTAATATCCAAGAGTCCTAAGGTAGATATAGTTAAATGGTATAACAATTGTATGTGGCTCAATCATTTTTGGTTCGATTCCAAATATTTACCCTTTTAAACATAAGTTAAATATTAATAATAATAATCCTTCTCTTAAGATTAATTAAGTTTAATATATTAAGTATAGTATGTTACATTAGCTTGAATATTAGGATTTTAATAAGATTTAGTCATAATATGTTAGTTATTATATATATGATGAATAATTTAACAAATGTAAACATATATAGTCTTATAAATATATAACAGGATAATATAACAATAATTAACAACTATAGATGTATAATTCGAGTAATGCCCTCCGCCCCCACTCCACAGTGCGGGTGGAGGCTCCGGGGGCTAAAACATAATGAGTGACTATAAGTGTATAATTAGGGTCATGTAAACAATCAGGATCGCCCTAAGTGTATAATTTGAGTAATGTAAACCATAATTAGTATAGATGAATAATTTGGCTAATGTAAACAATAATGAGTCTAGATGAATAATTTGGCTAATGTAAACAATAATAGGTTACCATAGGTGTATAATGTGTACAAAATAACAGTAATTAGTCACCATAGGTGTATAATTAGGCTAATGTAAACAATATATCATTATCTTTTATTAGTGTTTAATAAGACTATACTCTCTGTCAACCTAGGGCGATAAAGGTTTAACAATAATGATCTCTCTTGATATATAATAAGTCAATGTGAACAATATTTATATTAGTATTATAATCTATATGAAAATTACCTAATAGATATACTTATATATCTTTATATTTAGCCACCCGGTGGAGTGGGGGCGGAGGGAAATATCTGTATCTAATAACCTGATAAGTATATCTCTTTACATTTAACATATTATCTATGTCTCATAGCCTGTATAATATATATTTACATACATAAATTTATCTGTGTCTCTTAACCTAATAAGTATATATAATTACAGCCCCCGGAGCCTCCACCCGCAACTCTGTGGAGTGGGGGCGGAGGGTTTAACATATTATCTATACCTAATAGCCTGATGATATATATTTACATACATAAAATTATCTGTGTCTCATAACCTAATAAGTGTATATAATTACATTTTACATTTTATCTATGTCTCATAGCCTGATAATATATATATTTATATACATTAAATTATCTGTATCTAATAGCCCGTACAATATACATTAACATACATTAAATTATCTGTACCTAATTACCTATATAATATACATTAACATATTATAAATAATCTATATGTTATTACCTTATATATCATATTTACATTCATGAAATTATCCTTATGTTCTTACCTTATATATTAGAGTTACATATGATAAATGATCTATATATTATTACCTGTACAATATACATTTACATCTGACAAAATATCTGTACTTATTTACCTGATAAATATACATTAACATAATTTACAAAATATCCACATCTAATAACCTTATATATTATATTTATATAATACAAATAATCCGTACTTATTTACCTAATATATGTATTTACATTTTTCAAAATATCTGCCCTCGCCGACTGTCACGATGCCGCACCTGTGGCTCGGGCCGGAGGTATCTAATTACCTGATTAATACACATTAATATATAATATATTATCCGCACCTAATGACCTAATATATTGTATATACATAACACAAATTATTAACCTCTAATAACTTGATATCCATATATTTAGCCACCGGACCCTCCACCCTGGGGGCGGAGGGTCTATATTAGATTACTTGATATACATGATTTTATTTGACATCTGATCTATATTATATTACTGTACATTATATGATTTCATCTTACATTCTATCTGTACTAGTTTACTTGATATTACATGATAACATTGTTAGTCCCCCGGTGGTATCTCCCGCACCTATGTCGAGAGTGGGGCAGAGGTTTATATCTATTCTAGATTACAGTACATTATAGGTTTACATTCTTAATTTTATCTATGCCATATTATTAACATATTAGATTTAGAATATTATTTTGACCTATACTATATTACCTGATATTTTATAAGTTTATATTTAATATATCCATACGAGATTACTTAATATTATATTTACATTTACCAATTTATCTGTATTAGATTACCGGATATATATATATATATATACATATATTTACTTACATAATACATCAATTTAGCACTAGGAGTCACCCTGGAGTGATAGGGTCTGTACCATATTACTTAGTATATAATATTTATATTTCTCAATTTATCTATACTGTATAATTAGATATTTATAGCTATATATTTTATATGGTTAATACTATTTAAACATCATATTATATTTACATTCATCAGCTCCTGAGGAGCCCCTGCTAGTTTCCTAGTGGGGGAGACGGAGGGATTACTGTATAACAATATATTATATTTATATTAAGCATATTATACATACTATATTACCTGGTATATATCTCTCTATATATCTAATATATTTGATTATTTACTAGATTACCTTATATTAGATTTATATTAGTAAATTAATACATATTATATTACTGGTACTTATATTTACATATATCAAATTATCTATAGTAAATTACCTCATAGATATTGATTTATATTTACATTTATCATTTTATCTATAGGGGATTTCCTGATATATATATATATATATATTTACACTAGGAGATTACCTGATAGATATATTTAGATTAGTATTATAATCTATATGAAATTACCTAATACATATACTTATATATCTTTATATTTCTCATATTATCTGTATGAGATTACCTGATATATATATATCTAACATTTACATACATTTATATTATCAATAAGTGCGAACCTATAATTTATATTTACAGCCCCCGGAGCTTGCCTCCACCCTGGGGGCGGAGGGTTTAGCATCTTATCTATAGGATATTACCTGAGAAAACATATATTATCTTGTACTATCCTAATTATATATAAAATACAAAGAGACATATCTATTTTACATTAGTCATATTATCTACGGTATATAAAGGAATAATATACTCTTATTAATCTCATAATATTATTATTCACCCATCTTATATTAATAGAACCACTCCTCTTTCTTAGGAGTAACTATTATTTACCCTTAAGCTCTCTTCAGCTTAACAGTGGACTCTATTATTATCTATGAGCTTTAGACTCATATTATTGTTTACCCTTAACATACGACGTGTTACATGATTATCTATTACTCTGATTTAAGATCTTATCACTATAACATTCCTTTTATTGGGATTATAATGGTAAACCCACGGGAGATATATCAATATTATTATCTAAGCTACTACTTATTTTAAGATATAATATTTATTTACTTTTATAGAATTATCTGTACTAAATAACCAGTATAATTAGATAATCTATTTTACTATTCATTATTTTTATACACCCTAAGACATATTCACTCCATTTATCCCATTTTGTTACCCTTTTATCTTAGTCTTTTCTTATCTTATTGCTTGACACCCTAGCTTCATCTTAGTATACTTTGATGTTATCTTTATAGTAGCCTAGGTTCACTCATAGTCCATTCTTATTTTATCCATAGTCTTTTACCATGAATTTGACTTTTTTATCCTGACTCCAGGTTATTTACTATAGATAATTTGCACATTCATGTATTACTGTTCTAAGGGCTTTATCCCGTAGACTGTTCTATATAGGTACAACTCGTACCTGTATAAGATGTCAGCAAATAATAAGAGAATGTTTTAAAGGGTTTATTCCGTGATATTATTTATTTAATAAATATATTATGGTATTTCCATACCTTAATAATATCTAGATTAGGAAGTATTCTATACTTCACTTATCAGATAGTTAAATTTGCTACATATAAGATCAAGACAACATGTCTTGTATTCTGAAAAGATGATATCCTAGAAACGAACTGAAGTGAAACATCTTAGTAGGTTCAGGAAGAAAAATCAAGAGAGAATACCTCAGTAGTGGTGAACGAAATGGTATTTTTAGTATATTAAGTAAGTCTTAAACTTAAATTAATAACTTTATCCTATATTGAACTAAGGTATCTCATAGTATGAAAATACTATGAGTTTCTTAGCTAGATTAGATCTTAAGGTTATTTTAGGGAGCTTATTCTGCTTCTAATACTTTATACTTATATGTTAGGAAAATAGTACTGAAAAGGAATATATTTAAGAGTAAACCTTTAGTATAATTTCGAAAGCTCCTGATCAATAAGGAGGTTGAAATTAGTACCTTTTGCATAAGCGGGTAACAAGCTTAAAATTAATGCAATATTTTTATATTTGTGATTCATTTCAATGATGACTAAGTATTTAGTCTTAACGGTCCCTTAAAAGACCGTATTAGTATTAATTTTAAAACCCGAAGCTCAATGATCTATATTTGGACAAGCTAACGTACGGGATTTTTAATCCTGTGCTTAGGCTAAACAGGTTGCTGTTGCATTAGCTTCTGATGATCTAAGTATAGCTAGTGAAAGACTAATCTGATTGAGTAATAGCTGGTTCTAGCCGAAATATATTTTAGTATAGTCTTCTTAGAATTATTAACTGTTCGATTATTCTAGTTGCATTTATGTAGCTTAGGGTAATACTTTAACGAACTATATTAGTGTACAACAAATTAGTTATTTGGAGGAGTAAAGTGATTTACTTATTCCTATATTAGTATTTATAGTACCTCGCGTATTATAAATATTATAGACCCTTAAAAGTCTTTATTTACTTAATTTCGGAAACTAGTTAATATTACCTTAACCTTTAGATCATAATTTCGATTATGATCCTAATAGGCTATGAGTAAACTAAGGGGAATCGGACTTATTGCGCTAAGGTAATAAGTCGAGATAGAAACAACTAAGATTTAAGTTAAAGCTCCTAATTATTGGGATTATATAATCTGAAGCAATCTATGTGTCCCTTAAAAGATATATATATTGTACGCCTTTAAGGCTTCGTAAACGAATAATAAGTTTTAATCTCTCGCATACCGTTTCTTAGGTTGGTTTAGTAGTAACTATCCTTTAAAAAGTGTGTAGCAACATTAAGAACACAGTCTATGTTATAATGCATTTATGTATTATGATATAACAGAGGGGTTTTACCTAAAATTTAGTGGAATTTAACCAATAGCTGATACTTAAATGAGTCCTTTTTTGGACTCAGGTAGGCTAGCAATTAATGTAAAATAATCTATGCTGTCTTTATAGATAGTATTAGAGCACCAATATGGCCTTATTTTAAGGTTATGGTACTCATATTTATTTGACAATTTTATTGTTAATAAGTGTGGCAATCTTAGTTTAACTAAGACAAGCCTGATTTAAATTAATTGGATAATGTTATCATGAGTAATGAATATTAGAAATCCTAGTATAACAAGCATTTGTCTTGCTCTGTATTAGGTATATAATTAATAGTCTAACCTATAAAACTTGAGGTTTAGGATTAACCTGTAATAGCGGTTCCTAAGATATAATAGATCTTAAAACTATTAGTCGATGGAGATACAATAATCCCCTTTAAATGCTAACTATTTATAGTTATACCATTTAATAGGTGTAAGATAGTATTTAATGGTAATTAGTAACCATAGTTTATATAGTACTAAACTATTATTTTAACTTGAAAGAGTTATATAGTAGCCAGGTTTATATAAATGTAGCGGATATAATTATCTCGAAACAAAAGCCTATCTTATATGCACTAATTAATCCTTATAGGGTTAATATGCATAATACCGTACCAATCTGACTCAAGTAAGTTGATAGTTACACTATCCATAGGATGAGCAAATACTATTTAAGGAACTCGGCAAAATATGATTGAACCTTCAATGAAGTAAGTTAATAAACATGTGATTGGGTTATAGCCTTATGGTTATAACCTATAAGTAATAGGTTCTATTAGTTAAATGTTACCATCATAGTACTTTAAGGTACTTATGTTGGATATGTTTAAGTGATAGGGTTTTATTATGTCGCAGAGTCTAGTCAATAAATCATTAATGTTCAACTGTTTACCAAAAACACAGCTCTATGCTATTGTGATCACACAAGTATATAGGGTGAGACCTGTTCAATGATTATGTATCTGGGTATACAAGTTAATATATAAGATTATCTTATAATCAATGTCAGACCTTGTTATGTAATTAAATGACAGCTTTATTCGTGAGAGTTCTAAGGTAGCGAAATACCTTGCCTAATAATTGTAGGCCTGCATGAATGGTATAATGAAACATTAACTGTCTCAAATAGTAGCTCAATGAAATTATATTAGTTGTGAAGATACAACTTACCAATTAGAAGACGGAAAGACCCTAAGCAGCTTTACTGTTATCTATTATCGATAATTATCAAGACTGGTAATCCTATGACCTAGGATATATTAAATGATATTCTAGTATTTTCGGATACTAGATATGCATTTAAGTCAATTATTAAGTTCCTTGAATCTTCGAAGTATATGCTTTAGTATGTATTAGAGGGTTCATAACGTAAGTTTAATAAGAAGCGTATTGGTAACAATACATTAGATCTGGGATTTAACCTTCGGGTTAAGTCATAGGTCTTTATGGATGATTATTTAATCTAATATTAATAGGAAATTAAGGATATTAATACCCTATGATTAAAGGTAAGCCTTTAATATATGTTAGAACAATGATAGAGAGACAGTTTTGATGGGGCGTCAGATTCACAAAAAGTAACTGAATCTATCAATATTTAGAATGGATCACTTTTCTATGTTTAAAGGTACCTAATTTATTAGGTCTTATCATAGTAATAGTGATAATATATAGTAGCTTAGTACTTTTAGTACTGGTTGTTATATAATAATAATTATAGTATAATAGCTGGCGTAAGTCAGTTTACTAGAACTATAAAATCTACGACTATAGAGTTATTGTGAGGTACACTTAATCTAACTAGCAATTAGAAGTCCTAAGATGAATGGGACTAAAAAGTTTAATAATATAAGTGTGCTTAATTCGTGTCTCAACAAAGACGTGAATAGATTAATCTTGATATAGTGATCTGATCTATGTAAGAATTACTAGATAGCTAAAGGCTTGAAGTTACGCTAGGGATAACAGGCTAATGCGGGGCGAGAGTACAGATTGACCCCCGTGTTTGGCACCTCGATGTTGACTTAACACAGCTCTTGATTGAAACCGATCAAAAGAGTTTTACTGTTCGTAAATTAAAGTGTTACATGAGTTGAGTTCAATACGTCGCGAGACAGTATGGTTCCTATCTTTAATTGGTATAGATACTAAGTTAGAGTCCTGATTAGTACGTAAGGAATTTCAGGTCAAAATCCCTGGTGATTTATTAAAATGATATGTCTAATAAGACTAATTTTATGTAAAGAAGCTACATTTTGTTGTATATTAAATATGTGCTTAACCAGTATGTGTTTAATTGATTCTTAATTGATTAAGTTAATCCTTATGGGATTAGTAAGATTGATTAGGTAAAGATCTTATATTAGGATATCCTTAAGTGGGGTATATAAATAATATAGGATTAAGATAAATTCTGAAAGCATATAAAGAATGAAGCCAACTAATAATAAGTATCGATCTGATTAGTTAAATAACATGACTAAAATATGTTTAAGTTGTTATAACTCAAATGATCTTAATTGTATACTGTATGATTAGGAGTTTGAGGTATTGTAATACAATACGACTCGAAAGAGGGCAGCATTAAATAATAAAATCTGAAACATTCTCTATCTGTACGTGAGTATGGAGTATTCAGGTAATTTTAAATAAATTACTTATTATGTTAGATAATTTGCCAAATGTAAACAATAATGATCAAATATAATCTATACATATTCCCTTTAAATCTCGTAGATAATTGTACAAATGTGTAAAGATATAATGATCAGTACAGACAAATTAAATAATAATATATAGATATTTTGTGAAATGTAAACAATAAGTGTAATAATTAACTTATTAAGTTTCTTATATAACTCGTAGATAATATAACAAATATTACAAGATAATAGATACTTATCTAAACAAATAAGTCTATATAAATAGATATTTTGTCGAATGCCCTCCGCCCCCAGGTGGAGGCTCCGGGGGGTAAAAAGTATTATAATCATATATTTAGTTCATATAAATCAGGTAGATAAAATGACGATTGTATTAAATATTGTGGATAAAATAACAAATATCTGAATATATAGGAGCTTTATAAATAAATAAGTTAATCCAAATAGATAATTCCCTCCGCCCCGCCCCACAGGCGCGAGCGGGGGCTCCGGGGGCTGACATATGTGAACAGATCCTGTGATAAAATATAAAGTTATATTAAACAGATAGATATATATAAATAATTCTAGATAATACTCGCAGATAAATTAACAAATACCCTCCGCCCCCACTCCACCGGGTGGCTAAACAAATATATATGATATATTTGTTTTTATGGAGGCTCCGGGGGGGTAATTAAATATAAGTATATACTAAATAAGTATAGATATTTCCACAAATGCCCTCCCCCTCCACTGAGTGGAGGCTCCGGGGGCTAAACAAATGAGTGATGTGATTAAATATATAGTTGTATAAACTAGAAAGATATAAATGATTATAGTTAATATACGTAGATAATTTTACAAATGTATTAATATATAAGTATATTCTAAACAATAGATCAATGATAGATATTTTCACAAATGTAAACAAATACTATTACACTATAACTAGTTATACAAAACAGGTAGATAATTTCACGATTATATAAAATAATATAAATAATAAACCAAATGCTTTCCTAAAAGCTCCTAGGATTATATTGTTACAGTAAAGCGTAGTCTCAGGGTTTGGTAAGTACAATAAATATATTCTATGAAAAGTCCACATAAAACAGGTAGATAATTAAACGATTATATAAAAATAATATCTCTTACAAAACAGATAAATAATAGATAGATATTTTTCCAAATGTAAACAATAGGTGTCCTGTATTAAAATGTAAATAGTAAGTGAACAGTATACTATAAACAGTTATTTATAAGGCATATAGACCCTCCGCCTCCCAGGGAGGAGGCTACGGTGGTTAATTTAACAATTGTGTAATATAATACTATAAATAAGAGAAATAAGTATATAAATATAGATATTATTCCATATGTAAACATAATATGATATCAATGTATAGTTATATATAGGTAATATAGATCATTTAATATCTTGTATAAAGGGATTTAGTATAAATATAAGCAAATAATTTATAATATAAATAGATATTTTGCCAAATGTAAATATTAGGGCCTAATAACTAATCTAGTACACATAAAACACATATATAATTTAAGGATATTATCAAGATATTTGTATTATTATAACAAATAAGACTATATATATAGATATTTTAAGCCCCCGGAGCCTCCATAAAAACAAATATATCATATATATTTGTTTAGCCACCCGGTGGAGTGGGGGCGGAGGGCAAATGTTAACAATGTGACACTTAATGTATAGTTCTCTTAAATCTCATAGATAATTTGATGAATGTAAAGACAAGGTATGACAATTACACCGCTACTATCAAGGTGAATACAAAATATATAATTAACTATTAGTATCTTTGTTTAGAGCAATAAAGGATATTAAGTCTTATAATTAAGGTGTATACATGCTAAAGAGGCTAAGCCTTATAGAATAAGATTATATCCCAAGTATATTTCCCCTTAATCCTCGTAGATAATTTGAAGAATGTATAAATGTATCACCAATAATGTTAGTAGCCAATTAAATTCATATGTATTACATATATTACCCTCTCTATAAACCTCATAGATATATTCCCTTTAGTTCTCGGACTAGGAAAGCCGGTCGAGTGTTGAAGATAGTAAATAAGAGTATTAGTACTTATAAAACTAATATATTATGATAACTAAAATCATTTCATAAAATGCCTTCTGTTAACCTATAATACTAGTAAGGAGGATTTAAGACCAAGGGTTAGTGTAACCTATGGAGATTTATTGTATAATATATTACTAAATTAATAGTTCATAGAGTATAGATAAATTCATTAATGTTAACAATATGAGTCTTAGATAGGTTAGTATAAGGAATAAAAGGGTATATATAACCTAAATGTGAATAATATAGTTTATCGAGTATGATATAATGGAGATTAGGGATAGATAATTTAACAAATGTAAACTTATATAGTGAAGATCGAATAATCTAGACAAGAAATAGATATTTTACCAAATGTAAACATATAATGTAAATATAAAGATGATACTAAGTGCTAATACATAGATATTCTTACAAATGTAAACTATATAGATACCTAATACTCCGTCGACCCACCAGAGGGCGGGGCTCCTCCATGTAGCTAAGATATTATATAGTAATAATAATATATAAGATAAGATATATAAATAGATATTTTCACAAATGTAAACCTTATAGTCCAAGTAATTATATTATAAGATAATATGTCATAAATAAATACTATGATAAATGCACTATGTCCCCCACAAGATAAAGACTCTGGAAACTTAACTTTATAGATCATGGTTATAATTATAATAGTTAATCCTGTATAAATACTATAGATAATTATACAAATGTAATATATAGGTTGTTTAAGTGTATAAATATCTCATACAAAGATATATCTATATTTATCAGGTTATTAGACGTAGATAATTTTAAATATGTAATATATATATATTCTGTACTAATATTTAAATATTTAGAGACATAATAATCATATTCCTATAATATCTTAATATACCCATAGACACACAGCCATTACACTAAGTAGCGGAGGTTACTAAGACTAAAATTAGATCTACACTAGATTTAAATACTTTTATTACCTACGGGGATATGACTTTAGGATTATAAATTAAAGACATACAATATAAATACTATATAATAATATAGTTAGTTTCTTATTTATAGATCATATCATTTATCAGGTAATTGGGTATAGATAATTTGATGAATATTAATATATGTTCATAGATATAAGAATATACTTACCCTGGCTGGCCGGACACAGCTGTAGCCGGGCCCGACCGTGTGTTATTATTATTTGTCGCATTTAATTAGTTTACAGTGATTATAAGACTATATATAATAGACCCTCCGCCCCCACTCCACAGTGCGGGTGGAGGCTCCGGGGGGCTAATTTGATGAATGTAAATATAGTTAGATACAAGATATAAGAATACTCTAATTTAGTATATAGTTATTATAGAATATATTTATATAGTTTCATCAGGCTTTAAAACATAGACTATACGCCTCCTTACACAGAAGCGGGTGACTTCTCATTTGATAAGTGTAATATAAGTATTTATAAGACCTAAGAATATTCTAATTTTGATATATTTAAGCTAATATAAATTTATATAACATATATCAGTATATATAGTATAGATAATTTTACTAACCCTCCGCCCCCACTCCACAGTGCGGGTGGAGGCTCCGGGGGGGCTGTAATTATAGTTAGATATAAGATATAAGTACTCATTAATTAGAGTATAGTTATTGTTTAAGAAGTTCCTGTGATTTATAGGTTATATCATATAGATAATTTCACAAATGTAAATATATATTGTCCCGAGATATAAGTATACACTTATTAGCCCTTGAGCCTCAAACCTGGGAGGGTTGTACTGTTATATTATCATATATTTATATTATATGATTTATAGGTTATTTGGCACAGATATTTTGAATAATGTAAATAGTTATACACAAGATATAAATAAACTCTCATAATAGTATTATTATTATACTATATAATATTATATATATATATCAGGTTATTTAGTACAGATATTTTGATGAATGTAATTATTATTATACAAGGTTTAAGGATACACAATTAGCCCTTGAGCCTCCACCCCACTGGGTGGAAGGTTGTTTTATTATACTATATTATGTTTTATATTAAATTATTAGGTTATATCATACCTCCGGCCCGAGACCACAGGCGCGGCCCGTGCCTGCGGCCGAGGGTAGATATTTTGATGAATGTAATTATAATTACACAAGGTTTAAAGATATATGAATTATTGTCCTATTACACTATAGAATGTTTAATGTATTTATATTAGGTTATGTAATATAGATAAAATTACATATGCCCTCCGCCCCCACTCCACCGGGTGGCGGGTGGAGGCTCCGGGGGGCTAAATATATGTACCACAGATACATAGATACCCTCATTAGTCCCGCTACTCCCTGTAACGGAAGGTTATATAGTTATTTGATAATTAGTTTTTATATTATTTAGTAACTGATATAATATGGATTATATGGTATATGCAAACAGAGGCTCATGAGGTTTATTATAGTTATTACAAGACTTTAGAATACTCTTATTATAATACTCCTCTTCCTAGAACAAACTCCACTAAGTTGGAATTTTATACCTACGATTACTAAGAAGTTATAGTTCGAATATAAGGTTATATGGTATAGATAATTTGATAGATGTAAATATAGTTATCATAAGTGTATTAGAATATATTAATATTAGTTTATTTATCTTTATCATAAGTTTATGTATCATTTATATAATTATATTAGATAGATATTTTTACAAATGTAAATATAATCTATTAGTTATATTAAATAGATAATTTAACAAATGTAAATATAATATACAATACTTAGTAATACTATAATAATAGTTAACCTATTAATACTTCATATCATTTATCAGGTAATATGATATAGATAAATTGATAAATGTAAATAATGTACACACAAGATATAAATATATGAGACTGAGTTGCCCACTCACTGAGTAGATAATTTTAGTATTGTTAACACTATATAAGTTTATTATATGTTTTTATAGTTATTTATAACCTCCGGCCCGAGCCACAGGTGCGGCGTCGTGACCCTCGGCGAGGGTAGATAATTTGATATATGTAAATATAAGTACACAAGATTTATATAACTCCATTTTACCCCATATTAATCCCCGGAACTCCCCTCCTGGACGAGTAAAGGGTATAATTATATTATCCTCACACTATAACCCCTTTTACATATAATACCATACGTTAATCCCCTTACTTATAATATATTACACAGACTATACTAATATACCTATATTTACTAGACTATTATCAACCTCTATTACCACACAGGTACACCGCCTTATTCCAAGGGACGGAAACTTGAGTTATTAGACTATGCTGTTACTTGTAGAAGATATTACCTTATAAGCCTTTAGGTTAAGCTTACTTTTTATTGCTTATTATTATTAAATAAGAATATATTTATTAAAACTTAAGGTTTAGAGTAATAGATATTTTGAAGATAATAACTAAAATTATACCTTTATATTTGAAGGTATAGTTATACTCTTATAAATCGTATTTAGGAGATTAATATTGTTACCCCTTATTTTATAGACTTTATTACTATTAGATTTATATCTTTAGTTTTTATATCATATTAGGTTCACTATTATCTTAATTAGCTCTACTATCTATATTTTATTCATTATATATTAATATATGTGAATATTATCTATATTTAGTAAAGTATTCCCCTTTTGAATCTAAGTTCGCCCAATAGGTCACGATACTTAGAATTAAGTACATTATATAAAACATATATATTATATAATATACACTATTCAATTAACCATAATACCTTATCTCCCGTAACCTCCATATACTGGAGGGTTACTGGACGTATTTTATGTGTAATTTACCTTACTTATCATTAATATGAATCCATGATTCATTTATTAGTTATTATCATGCTTGTACAAGCTGCAAAAATTATTGGTTCAGGTCTAGCTACAGTTGGATTAACAGGTGCCGGTGTTGGAATTGGTGTTGTTTTCGGAAGTTTAATTATTGGTACATCACGTAACCCAAGCTTACGTAATGCTTTATTCCAATACGCTATTTTAGGTTTCGCCTTATCAGAAGCAACAGGACTATTCGCTTTAATGATGGCTTTCCTATTACTATTCGCTGCCTAATTTAGTTACCCTATAGTATAATCATTTAAACTATATATCTCCGACCTCCCAACACACACACTGTGTAAGGATGAACAGGAGACCGTTAGTTTAATTTAAGTTATTAGGTTAATCTCCTATGAGATTACCTCATTCCTTATTCCCGGAGAAGCCCCCTTGGGGTAACGAAGGGTTATTATTTAACTTTAAACTTTTATAATTTTCCCTGTGCTACTATAAAGTTCAGGGATAAATAATAAGTCTAGGGTTAGATTACAAAATTCTCCCCCCGGCCGGCCGGGCACCCACGGTGTCCGGGGCCGGCCGGGGAAAAGTAAAATGAATCCTTTTATTATTAATAACCCTCTGAACCTCAGCTCACCTTTCGGTAGCCGAGGAAGAGGGATTCTATTATGATGCTGGTAACTATGGGAATTTATTAATTTATTCCATACTTTAACCTCTTTATGCTCAGCCCCAAAGGCTGAGATATATCTAGGGGTGATCTCTATATAGTAGAGCTAAGCTATGTGATGTACATAGGTATTATGGGTAACTAAACTATACTATATTATCTTAATATAATTCGGTTATTTAATGATCGTGCCTTAAGATAAATCCCTCCGCCCCCCTGTGGGCTCCGGGGGACTGATGTTGAATTGTATGATATATATAATACTTCCTTAAGCTCTTAGCTTTAAGAGAGATAAAATATATATTTATTCAACTATATTATTATATTATGATAAACTTATTATTATTATTAATGACAGTACCTGTCGTTTTAATCAGTATTTTACCTGATAATAATACATTATACTTCAAGAAATACTTAGGAGTATATAACTATTATTATAACCTATTTAAATTAAAAGATCCTATTAAACAATTAGGATTATTATCAATGACCCTTATCTTCATCGTAACTGTTATGATGTGGTTAGAATTCGATTCAGAATATATGGGTTATACAATAGTAACTTATGTTTTTAATACCTTCTTAGGTATTGATAGTCTTAATCTTATCTTTGTATTATTAACTGGTGCAGTGTTACCATTAGCATTATTATCTAACTGGTATAACGTTAATTATAACATGAATTACTTTACTATTCTATTACTATTAATTGAATTATGTTTCATGATGAATTTCTTAGTATTAGACGTACTTAATTACTATGTTTATTTCGAATGTGCCCTTATCCCCTTCTATTTATTCATTGGTCAATTCGGTGCATCTAATAAAGGACAAGCTAGCTACTATTTAGTCTTATACACATTAGCGAGCAGTATGATCATGCTACTATCAATTGGTTTAATTGAAGATCTTTTAGATTCATTAGATTATAACTATATTACAAATATGGTATTAGATATTGATTTACAGATTAATCTATGGGTAGGTTTAATGATTGCTATTTTATTAAAGACACCTATGTGGCCTATTCATTCATGGTTACCTATTGTTCATAGTGAATCACCATTAGCAGGATCTATTATTTTAGCTAGTGTTATGTTAAAATTAGCTGTTTATGGAGTAGTTAAATTCATTTTACCATTCTTAAGTGAAGGTAATGTTATTATGTCACCATTCTTAATGGGATTATGTGTATTAAGTATTATTTATACTAGTTTAATTACTATGCGTCAAATGGATACTAAAGTAATTATTGCTTATAGTTCTATTGGTCATATGGGTGTATGTTTCTTAGGTTTATTTA
>JAJLXO010000006.1:0-38074 GCA_030571375.1 Botryozyma mucatilis | reverse complement strand
CAATAATATGCAAAATGTTGGAAAAAATGATTTTAAAAAAAGCTGGCAAAATTTTTTTACGTTTTTTATATATTTTTTTTAATACTACCTAATGTATATTATGCTTAAATAGATTTGTTAAAATTTTTATATATTAGTATTGTATTTATATTAAAATCATTTGCTGTATAAATGTTTTTTAATAATAATAAAATTTTAATAATATTTCATTTATTTATTCATTTATTTCAATATGAAATATAAATTTATTATTTACTTTTTTCTTTACAAAGTATTTACATTCTGTTTAAAACTATGTTTTTTTTAAAAAAAAAAAAAATTAATTAAAGGAAAAGTGGTAATATTAAAAAAATATCTATTAAATAATTATGATATTTTTTGTAGATTAATTTTAAAATGTAATCGAGTAATACTTTAAATTTATTAAAATAATAGCTTTTCAGGAAAATTTTATTATGAAAAAATAAAACCAGTATGAAAATTCCTAAAAATGCTTTAAAAACATAAAAAATTATGTGTTTGAAATTAATAATAGTTAAAATAAAGTATTTATATTTTATAAATATAGATCTAAACTGTAGCTTTCAAATAAAATTTGTTTTTTAAACTGCCTGAAATCAAGTTTGAACTAATACAATGCATACTTAGATTATTTAGTTTTAGAAAACCAAACTGTTTTGTGAATACGATTTCGAGAAATAGTATATTTTATAAAAAATTAATATAAACATAATTGTTTAAAAATAGAAAAAATCTTATTAATAAATTATAAATATTTAACTATAAATTAAAAAAACAAATATACATGTACTGTAATTGATAATTTTAGACAAACAAGTTAAAGCCATTAAAATGAAACTCATTATATTTTAATTTTTTTGATTTTGTAAACAAGCACTATTATTAAGATCTCATTGTATTAAGTTTAAAACTCATAAAATTATATTATTTTTAGTATATTAAAAATACAAGCAAAGTAAAATAATTTCAGTGAACAAACATATTTCTATTATATCTAACACTAAAAGCAAATGAATGATCAGAAAACAAAAAAATAATTATAATAAAACACATAATAGCAGTTATTAATCTTTAAACAATATTGTATTTCTTCGATTTTTTTTAGAAGTTTTTTTACGTTCATATATACGTCTATATTTTTTATCATCTCTAACCATTTTGTAATATTCGCGTTTAGTACTCTTTGCCTTCCCCGGTATTTCATTGTAAACCTCATCTGGGTTTATTGTATTTTGTAAAATTGGACTTGGAAACCTATTTTCATTATTATTAATTTCATAACTAGTATTAACAAGAATAATAATTTTTTCTTTAATTCCAGAAAATTTATTTGGCTCTTTTGTATTGATGGTTGAATGTTCACTAAATATAACAGATAAATCTGGAACATCTTCAAAGTCAAACCATTCATCAAACAAGCAAGCCAAATTGGGAATACCGTCATATGTAAACCATTCATCGAATAGCTTTGCAACTCCCTCCACAGCGGAAAAATCATTGTATTGGTCAAATAGCCTTGCCACTCCTTCAAAGTCTGTATAATCAAACCATTCGTTGAAGAGAGAAGAAACTCCATCAAATTCAGAATAAATAAAATATTCAGTGAAAAGCCTTGCAACTCCCTCGACTTCCTGATAATCAAACCATTCATTAAATAATAAAGATACTCCTTCTAACTCAGAATATACAAAGTATTCATCAAATAATCGTGCAACTCCTTCGATTTCTTCGTAGTTGAACCATTCTTCAAAAATTGAGGCTACACCATCATATTCGGAATATACAAAATATTCATCGAAAAGTTTAGAAATCCCATCAAACTCATCGTAAATAAACCATTCGTTAAATAAGTTCGAAATCTCATATATGTCTGAATAATCATCTTCAGTAAAAGTTATTTCAGACTCTTCTTCACTAGCTTCATAATCAGATTCTTCTAAATAGTTGGCATATTTGGAAAACTGAAATACTGGACGATATGCAACCGAGTGAAGTGCGTCTGCGTTTTTAGCGCTGCCGTAAAATTCTAAGTTAATCGTATGATAAGCTTGTTTGGACATTGCAATAATTATGGAAATATAAGTTTTTTTTTAAAAAAAAATAAAAGATTTATAAAATAGTTATCGGTTTAATAAATAAATAATTAATTTACAAAGCAAAATAAACATATTTATATGCTGAGTGCATTACACCTTTTATAAATGCATACAAATTCTTTTTTTTTTTTTTTGAAAAAAAAAAACAAAAAGTAAAAAAATAAAAAAAAATAAAGCTTCGAGTAAATTGTGCTGGAGATCTTTTTAGTTAAAAACTTAGAATAATTTTTTTTATTTTTTTTTTCAAATCTTTAAATTTTCATTTCTTTGGAAATATTTATTTTAATTATACATAAACTTGTTTTAAGTTATAAATTACAAAAATTTTTAAAATTTTTACTATAAGATCTTAGGTGTTTTTTTATATTGAAAAATGAAACTATATATATAATTATAAGCCATAAAAGGTTTCAAAGACATAGATACTTTTGAAAACTTTAACAAATATATATCTCAATAGTATAAGCAATAAATATATTAATATTTTATATTATTTTCCTAAATTTTTATGTATTATCATTACTTTAATGTTATTTTACTTCATTTTTATTTTATTGCAATTTACGTTTAAGATTATTGCTATGATATTGTATAATTTTGCTAGATTTTTTGTCTTATTTTAAGTGCAAGTAAATAAATGCAAAATTATAAACTAAATTAAAAATAATAATATGAAAATAACAATGTAAGTTAAATAAATACTTATTTGAATATCACTTTGAATAAATAAAGCTTATTTTGTGCGACGTTATTTGCCCTCTCCATATTTTTCTTGGAGGCATTAGACTTTTCGTATTTATTTATGTATGTGTATATATATTTTGTATTATTTAAAACAATGCAAAGTTAGATTTTTATCTATTAATTATTGTTAAAATAATATATATTTAATTTGTCTTTTTATCTAGCTATTTATATTATTCCATTTTTAATTCATTATGCTCATGTGAGACCAATAGCTAATGAATTCATAGAAAAACCAACTTTTACATGTTAGAAGATTTAAAAATAGCAAAATGAAAATGAAAATTTTATATTTAACTATATAAAAATAATTTTTTACTTTATTGTATTCGTATATTTACTTATTTAGTCAAAAATCTGCAGACTTTTTTTTTTTTTACATTTATTTTTTTCTATGTTTACTTCTGTGTGTATGTAAAAATGTAATTCAGGCCAGAATTATAGTAAAAAAAATTAGTAATATAAAATGAAATGCGCAGAAAAAATAGCAATTGCAGTTTTAAAAAATATTTTTAACATATATTGTATAATAATTATATAATTTTAAAATTGTTTATTATTTATAAAAAATATATTAATTTATGTAACAACAAATAAACTAAAATTTAGAATAAAAATGATTTATACAATGAAAAATAAAAATATAGTAACTAAGATAAATATCAAAAAAGTAAAACCGACTAGAATCTAATATGTAATACACCCCAGTTTCTAATATTTGAAATATTGGTAATATAAAAAACACTTCATAAAAGGACATCTTCGTACTTCCATATTTTTTGTAAATCGGCTAAAGACATTATGTCAGTACGACGTTTTTCGGGCTTTATATGGTTTTGGAGAAACTCTATGACTTCTTCCATGTTCAATCCAGAACCGAAACTGAGTTCCAAAATATTTTGAGTACTAGAAACTTTGGAGTTCTGCTTTACAATTTGCGTTTTCTCGTTTATTTTTGGTTGTTGGTTTATTTGCAAATTCATTTGGCCATCCATTTGATTATCCACTTGGTCATCCAGTTTTTGGTTTTGCTTTCTTCTGGATACAGAATTAAATGATTTCGTATTAATTGAGTCTGTCAACATATAATTTATTTCTTTTATATTATTGAAAGAGCAGTTTAACGCATAAACTTTATTTAAAGATATATCTATTTTTATCATTGGAGTACTTTGAACAGACAGAGCTTCAACAGGCATCACATCAACTTTTCTAAAAACTTTTTCTGTCGCCTTTTTTACTGCTTTTTTTGCATGCTTGCAAATATTGGTTATTTTTTCGAAAGCTTTAATAAACTTAGCCATAGTTATGGATACAGTAATAATATCTTGTTTTTAGTAGGTTAACTTTAAGAATAGTTGTGAGTGATATGGTAAAATATGCTAGTATTTAAAGATATTATATGAAATTATTTATTCCAGAGTAAATTATTTTTATATGCATTTTATTTTAAAATTAATGTTATATATAAGCGAAAAGGAAAACAGTATATTTTTGTTTATTTTTGTTTATTTTTTTTCATTATATTACATTTCAACATTAGTGCTGTCTTACGTTTTAGCATATACTGTCATTTTTATAATTTTACAGTTTACTTGGTATTGTTTATAATGAAAAAATTTAAAATTGTTCATAAGAATATATAAAATATAAAGGATGGTACTGACCTATAAGAAGTTAATAATACAAATATAAGTATAAAAAAACTAAATTTATTTAATATTTTGCGAACTTTTGATTAAATTTAAAGATTTCGCCAGATGAATTTAAAAAAATATACAAAATATAGTTCCATATAGCTCAAAAACAATAATTTTTATTAAACTGCTTAATTTTCGATCTATAAATCAACTTAATTACTTCCAATCATCCTACTATAAATTAAAAAATTTATATTGTAATGATTATAAACTTAGTGAATTTCAATGGTTAGTTTTTGGTTTTCACCTACCCCATTATTATTATTATTATTATTACTATTACCCTTTTTATATATATATGAATTCAGTTTATTATTTTATGTAATATTTTCTTTTAAATTTCTATATACAATTTTTATCTATTATATACACTCAAAAAAATACATACTTATCACTTAGTTAATACATTAACTGTAGTATTTAAAACTCATGTACAGTTAGTACATATTCACATATACTTCATGCTTCATGTGCAAAAAAGAAATTTTAGAATAAAGTACAAATTGGGGTTAAGGGTTTAGAAGGAGAAGTAAGAATATCTGATTTCAACATTATTAATTATGAAAAACTAAACTTTTTGAATATTTTATAAGAAAAAACTTAATTAAAGCAATATAAAATATGATTTATTATCTTGTGTTTGTGTACTTTTTATTATATATTAATTTTTTGTAATACATATTCTAAATTAATTTAAGAATATGTCCAAAATGTAACTATAATATATTGAATAGAAAGAAGCATTATTTTGCTTTATTAAATATGTTTTAAAATAGTTAAACCTTTTTTGGATAAAATTGATTATAAGGTCTATTTTATCCTAGGATAATTTGATTTTTTTTCAAGATTCACAATAAAAGAATGTTAAATTGAAATTAGAGAGCTAAATAATCTCAAGATTAATCAATATAATATCCAATTTTTTTATTTTTATAGATGATCTAGTTCAATTTTCACCTTTGATTAATTTAAAAATATAAACTATAATAATTAATAAAGTATTTTTTTTATTAATTAAATCTAGTATATCTACTTTAATTCACTTCAGTTGTGTAAATATGGTGTTTTTTTTTTTTTTTTTTCCTAAGTATAAAAGAACTAAAATATGTAGAATGTCATCTATAAAAAATATATTTTATTTTTCTTAATACGTATTTACAATTTGTTAAAAAATAGTTTGTTCTATTACAATAAATTAAACTTATGAAATTTTTATTATTGCTTTTATTTTTTAAATCTTGTAAATAAAAACTCGATTGATTTTTTATTTTACTTATAAATTTTTGTATGTCTGTACTTTTACTTATGATAATATAAGACTTTAAAAATCCATTTTCACAAATGAGAAAACTACTATATAAAGAATTAAGTGTGATTCAATAACCATTGCAGTATGGTATGCACAACACAGCGTTTCTTACATATATTTTCCTACTTCTTCGTTGTTTAAAGCCAATTCAGGGTAACGACGTCATAAATATCTAAAGGCTAATTTCGCTAATCTATTTTTTTTTTTTTTTTTTGTTTTAAGTGCTTTAATTTCATACTTAATTTTTTAAACTCTAATATTTTAACATTCCGTATTTTTAAATGTTAATATATAATTAATAACTATTTAAAACAAAAAAGAAGTAAAAATTTGAATTAGTATAAATTTCGAAATAACTTCGCTTACATTCAAATACTGCACTATTATATAATGTGATTCTACATATTATTTACTGTAATTCATATTATTGACTAATATAATTTGTTTATATATAGCGACTACGTTTTAATTGCCTAGTAATTGATTAAGATCTCTAATTCTTAGACTTTTTATATTATTATAGTACATAAGTAAAAGTTATTGCGCAGTACAATAGGTGTTTAACTTAGTTAATGTCTCCAGTTCATGGTATTTCTCGATCTAGGAAAATAAAGTCTGATCAATTTGTAGATCCTGCAGATGACGAAGATGAGAATAATGAACTAGAAATTCTTGATAAGGAGAAAAATGATAAAAATGAAAACACCAATTCTCCCTCCTTTTCATATCTTATAAATGAAGTTTTTATACCGCTAGAAACAATAGCGAGAACTTCAGGGAATAAAACACATGCCTTACGAGAAAAGCGTTCATTTATTCTACAAAGATTTATAAATCATTGGAAACTCAAAGTTGACTTTAATTTATTTCCAGCGTTTAGATTGATCGTACCTTCTGCTGATAAATCAAGAGTAATGTATGGGATTAAAGAAAAAATAATTGGTCAATTGTTTATATCTACTCTTAAAATTGCAAAAAACTCTCCAGATGCACAAGAAATTATAAATTATAAAATTCCCCTTTCTGGAGGAGCACTTTCATTAGCCACAGATGATTTAGCTTCGCGTATATATCGTGCCTTCCTTATAAGAGTGCAAAGGAATGAATTTTCTTCTTTTTCGATAAATGATATTAATTCTCTACTTGACAGTTTAGGGCAAGCTGATATTCGTAATGACCAATTAAAAATAATTGAAACCTTTACAAATTCAATGAATGCACTAGAAATTAAATGGATTGTGCGTATCATTCTTAAACAGATGCATATCGCTACAAGTGTAAAATCTCTTTTATATTCTTTTCATCCTCAGGCTTTTCTACTTTATAGTGTTACTTCAAACTTAAGCCGTGTATGCAATCAACTTTCAGATAAATCATATAGACTACCAGTTGAATTTAAAACTGCTCAACCTTTATCTTGCTTTAGTCCACAAATTGCCATTGGTCCTATTCACTCTTTTGATATTATTGTAAATAAATTTATGCTGAATTCAATACCTTTCTATATTGAACCAAAACTTGATGGTGAAAGAATGCAAATGCATTATGTGGATTATGGCTCTAAAATTAGATTTTTCTCTAGAAATGCAAAAGATTACACTTATTTATATGGCTCTTCTATAAATGATATAAGTGGACCAATTACAAAATATCTAAAAAATGTAGTTAGTTCAAAGGTACGGACTTGTATTCTTGATGGAGAAATGTTAGCCTGGGATCCTATATTGAAAACTCCATGTCCTTTTGGCTCGTTAAAGGATTCTGCTGCTGCTGAAAAAAAAGATTTTGGTTCTACATGGCCGCTTTTCGTGATTTTTGATATTGTATATTTAAACAGATCGTCACTTGTTCCATACCCTCTCTCACAACGTAAATCTGCTCTTAAAAAAATTATTACCCCTTGCCCTTCACATATTGAGGTTATTTCATATGAAGAAGGCTCGACTGCAAATGATATACAAACACATCTGAATAATGCAATTGCGTCTTCTACTGAAGGAATAATGATAAAAAACCCCAAATCTATATATTCTTTTGGAGTTAGGAATGAAAATTGGATTAAAGTAAAACCTGAATACATTGACGAATATTCAGATTCGTTGGATTGTATTGTAATAGGTGCAACTTACGGCCAGGGATATAGAAGGGACATACTGGCTAGTTTTATTTGTGCTTTAAGGGTTCCATTTCCATCTTCCCCTGTGGGTTTTAAGTTTATCTCGTTTTGTAGGGTTGGTGGAGGGTTTTCATCTAATGAGTATAAACTTATTCAACATATGACGGAGGGCCATTGGAATAAATTTATTCCAAATAAATTTAATGATAAATCATTAACTGAATTTCCCTTTTCACTAGTAGATTTTGGAAACATTAAAAAAATTGATGTTTGGATAGATCCTAGACATTCAATAGTATTAGAAATTAAGGCCTCTCAAATCGTACCTTCAACTACTTTTAGAGCTGGTATTACACTCAGATTCCCCAGATTTAAGCTAGTTCGTGAGGATAAAAACTATGAAAATTGTTTAACATTAGATGAACTTCGTAATTTAGATTCAGAAATTGAAAGGAAAAAAAGGGCGGAGTTACTTTTGGCTAAAAAAAATAAAAAAAATGTTAATAAAAGAAAATTGCATTTTTTAAACCAAGTTGATTATGATGATAATAATAAAGAAGATAGTACAAAAGATAAATGGATACATGATAAAATTAAAGTATTTTTAAAAGTTCCTACTTATAGTGATATTAAACCATTAGATTTCCCACTGTTCGAAGGCTTAGTTTTTTACATCATTTCTGGAGTACATAGTAAATCTTCTACATCTTTGACAGTAAAAGAAACAATGTCTATTTATGATTTAAAAAAAATCGTTAAAAGCTACGGAGGCGAAGTTATTGAATATTTAGATCAATGTAGAAGATCTTTAATTATAATTGCAGATCAAAATAACGTAACAGTTGAATCATTAAAGGTCCGCTTTAATGATATGATTGATATTATAAATCCAAACTGGATATTTGATTGCTTGTTAGAACATTCATTGGTTCCATATGAGCCGCGAAATCTTTTCTATTCAACTACTGAAACAAAATCAAACGCTTTGTCACGTGTAGACCCTTTTGGTGATAGTTATACTAGACCAATAACTGTTTCTGAATTAAAGGAAATTTTAAATTCAGTAAAGGAAACACCAATCGAAAATTTACCTTTATGCAAAGATTCTCAAGAGTTTTCCGATTTTAGCGAAGAGTATAAAGAATTTGTTCTAACAAGACAAACTGAGTATGGTGATAAAGTTAAAGGGGAGATTTTTTTAGGAACTGCAACATATTTCTATTCAAGTTTACTTAGTCCACATTTTGAAACTGTAACTATTAACGATTATGATGATGAAATAATGATTGCTATTACAAAGTATAAAGTTGGAGATGGCTCTTTTGTTAATAATTTACAAGAAGATTTTATCACTCACATTGTGTTTCCAAACGATACTGATAAGCATGAAAAGAGTACTTTCATAAATAGACTTTTAGAAATTAATTCTGAAAAGTTTGGTAAAATACACTTTGTTTCTATTTCATGGATCCTAGATAGTTGGGATTGTTCTCAAAAAAGAATAACGGAAACTTTAAGTTAAAGTTTACTTTTTTAAAGAATAAAAAAAAAAAAAAAAAAAAAAAAAAAAAAAAAAAAAAAAAAAAAATATTATAGTCTCATTACTTTTTTTATTTTTTATTTTTTTGTTATATTTGTCATATATATTGATTGATCTTTTAATTTTTTATCAAAATAAGAATTTTTAAATTAATAATATCAATGATATTAACTGATTACCTTAATTATAATATGAATACCTAAAATAGCGCCTTAAAATAACAACAAAGAAAAAACAATAAATAAAAGAAATACAATAAAAATACAAGGATATAAATAGAAAAATTAAAAAATTAAAAAAATAATGTTAAAATTATGTCTCATCATCATTTAAATCAGGAACAGAATTAGCCACTCGTTTAATGGCTTGGTTTCGCCATTCTTGATATTGTTCATCGTAAGATATATCTTCTTCACTAACTTCTTCATAAGGTATCCAGTTCATAGATTTTTTTGGTTTTGATTTTTGATCTGATGGTTTATCAATTTGCATTTCATCACTTGGTACACGAACATTTTTATTTGTGGGTATTGTGGGATTTCTTGAAGATTTTAATGGAGGGCGAGAATTTTGAATAATTTTGTGGTTTTGGTTAGTTCTAGGCGGTGGTTTCATTGGACGAGTTTTGATATTGTTTTTGATTCCCTTGTCATTATGATTGTCATTAGTGGTATGTGGATGGGAAGAAATAGGTTTGGTTTTGTTTGAAGGAACAACGGTTGATGCTGAAGACTGTGATGATACTGAAGAAGATGATGATGAAGATGATATATTTCTTTTCTGTGGTTGGAGTTTATTTTTTTGCGGGGATTTATTAAGATTGACTTTTTGTTTATAATTATTATTATTATGAATTGGGTTAAAAGGATGCAAGGAAGAATCGGAAGAATGTGTTGATTTATTATCTTGCGAAGATTTCTTTTTAATAGTCGGAACTGTTGTCTTATGAGTACTTATCGATGAATTCGGACGTGTTATAGTTGATGTTGAAGTTGACGTCGATGTTGATGATATTGAAGTTGGTTCAGATTTTTTCATTTGATCTAATAATCTTGTACCAAAAACTTTAAACGGTTTTTCGTTTTCAGTTTCCCAAGCATTAAGAGCTAATTTTAAATCATTTGTTATTTTTGGACGCTTTTTGGCTATTCTTTTCCTCATTTGTTCTTCTCTTAATAAGCGGGTTGAGTCATATTTACTTCCTTTAGCCATAAGTCTTGAAGAATCTTTTTGTGATAGTTCTAACTCGTGTTGTTGTTTTTCAATGTCATAATAGGCATTAACTAAGTTTAATAGAGGAGACCATTTTAATTTTAAAGCTTTCAATCTTTCAAGTTCTATTTGATGTTTTTCAAAAAGAAGATCAGTGTAATCTTCAGATTCGATTTCTTGAAAATATTTAGTATCCTGTTCTGAATAATAAAGTTGGGACCATATTTCATATAAATCTTTACGAATGTCTTGTATGAAAACAGGAAGAAAATCTTTTCTTCTTTCATTACACCTATTTAATTCATTTTGTAATATTTCGATAGTGTTGTCATTTATTCCGTTTATTGATTTCAAAAAGTTTTCTTTATAAGATTCATCCTCTGATAGTTTATCCCATAAGTAATAAACCTTATTCAGTAAAGATTCTTTATAATCGATTTTTTCTTTAATTTTTAATTCTAAAGAATTTTTTAAATCATTTAATTTTTCTAGTAAGGATTTATTTATATGTATATTGTCTACGTTTGTGTCTGGATCTGGATTTAAAATAGAATCTGATGAATCTGGATCAAAGTTTGAGTCTTTATCACAAGCTAAAAATAAATTAATAAAATCTAAACTATAATCGCTTTCTGAACATGAAAGAGTATCATATAAAGATTTAATAGTTGACAATAAAGAGGATAAATTTGACTTTCTAAGTTGATATTCATTTTTTATTATTTTAAGTTCATTCTCCAATTGAGAAATTTTATTCAAAGAACAGTCTACCAAAAGATCAGGTGAAGTTGAATAGATTTTTGAATTTAATGTATAGTCATCCATTAAATTTGAGTAAAATTCAATATTTGTTAAAATTTTACTTATTGAATCTGATCTTTTCATATAAATAGATTTTATATCATTAGAAATTTTAAATAAATCTTCATATAGAGGTAAAAAAGGAGGCTTAATTTCGATTTCTTTTATTTTTTTAACTGAATTTTTTGTATTATTCCCATTTCCAGATGAAAATGAACATTCATTAGTATTATAATCTCCTACTGAATTTAACATTTCACATATTGAATTTTTTAAACTTTGACAATTTTCAACCAAGGAATTTTTTTCATTTTGAACTAAATTTATATTATTTTCCAAAACCGTTGAAATTTCTGAATATAATTTAATTTCTCTTTGATTTTTAATTTCCTCACTAAGTCCTATTTCAATATAAAGATTTTCTAATCTTTCAGTTACCGAGTTTAGTTGAGTTGAAAAATATGAAAATTTCCGTTTCGCAGCTGATGACCGAGTTGACATTTTGTTTGTATTGCATATGTTTATATTATATAATATAATATAATATAATATAATATATATAAATAAATAAATATATATATATATATATATATATATTTATTTATTTATTTATTTATATTTATATCTATATTAAATATACACTACAAAAATAGTTACAATGAAAAAAACCGAAGTATAATATAGAAAAAGTACAGCCAAGTAAGCGGAAATTTAAGCAGTAATATAGGCGATTTAAAACGACCAAAACTGACCAAAACCGGCTAAAATCGAAGCTAATTTTGAAATCTGTTCAGAACTCGTATTTACATATTATTACGTTTATAAGCTTTTTAAGTTTTTCTTACGTTTCCTTGTGCTGTAAATAGAGTTGTCATGGTGATGTCGTTTATTATATGAAATGATGCTTTACCATGATAAATATTCTATATAATATAATAATCTAATACTATATAATAAAATATTTTATATAATATAATAATCTAATACTATATAATAAATATTCTATATAATATAATAATCTAATACTATATAATAAAATAATGTAATATAATATAATGTTAAAATAAAATAATACTATACGATAAACTAATACTATATAATAAAATATTCTATATAATAAAATAGTGTAAATAAAATAAATAAATAAAATAACATAGTATAATATAATAACTTATAATATAATAATTTAATACTATATAATAAAATAATGTAAAATAATATAAATAAATAAAATAATATAATATAATATAATATAATATAATAATCTAATACTATATAAGAAATATTTTATATAATAAAATAGTGTAAATAAAATAAATAAATAAAATGACATAGTATAATATAATAACTTATAATATAATAATTTAATACTATATAATAAAATAATGTAAAATAATATAAATAAATAAAATAATATAATATAATATAATATAATATAATATAATATAATATAATAATCTAATACTATATAATAAAATAACGTAATATAATATAATATAATGTTAAAATAAAATAATATAATGTAAAATAGTAATATAAATAAATAATATAATATATATAATAGTATAATAAACTATACTATATAACACTAAAGTAAATGACATATATCAACTCAATATAAAATGATAGAATCTTATATTGCACTAAATAAATCTCATGACATAAATATTTATTATATAGTAGTGAACGGTAGTATTGTGGAGCTGACTTTTTTAAAGTAAAAAACCCTAACTAATAATTAGCCCTTAAATCCTTAATTAATAGCGCCAATTAAGGTACGATAAGGAGTTATAAACAGGAACAATTAATATGAATTTTATAATTTTTATGATTTTGTATTTTACATAGTTTAATATTGTAAAATATATTTTTATCTAAATTTTTCTATAGTAGTTTTTGTTTTCTTGTGTTTTCTTTTTTCTTTTTTCTTTTTTTTTTTTTTTTTTAATGTATATGATGTATATGTATATAGAAAGAAACCCAGATGTCCTCAAAATAAAACCGTAAAATCTAAAAAAATCCCCAAATAAAGGTACAATTTTTAAGGGTTTCTAGTAAAATATCAGTAATCTTTACCTTAAAAAACCCCTTTTAAGTCCTTTATAAAAATCAAATCTTATAAGATAATTATAATTTTCTAATAACTGTGGTTTAATTTTATTTAATTTCCGCAATTTCTAATTTATTAATAATTTTAATTTAATTCTAAATTGATTTTAAATTAATTAAATTTATAGCCATCTTTATATACATTTATTTAATTTAATAATCATTATAAATATATTTCTAGTTAAATTAAAAATGATTATATCACAGATAGTGTTTTTTTTTTAAAATGACTCCTAGTTATCCAGACTGTGTGGAATTACCTTATATCAGGAGGAAAGGAGATAACGAGGATTATTATCGGATAAAATGAAATGTAATTTTAAGTAGTATAAATAATATTTAGTAAATATATAAAGAATATATAATTAACAATATAATAATAAATTTAATAAACAATAAAAAAATATATATTAATACATAACTGAGTAATATATATGTATAAGCTTAACCTGTATTAATAAAATGACTATCGTAGAAAGAGTGATTGAAAGTCCAATTCAAAATATTAGTCATGAATATGAACTAGAACAGGAACAGGAACAGGAACAGGAACAGGAACAAGAACCAAACGAAGAGCAAACTGATGAGGACGGTTTTGTTTCAAATGAAAAGTTTCCTTTAAACCAGATTTTACTAGTCTGTAAGTTATCATTATACCATAATAACATATCTTATACCTCCATACTAACAAAAGATAGCCTTCTGTAGGTTAGCTGAACCACTTATTACAACTTCGATCGCAGCATATATGTACTTCATGATCAAACATCTTCTACCAAAAGGTTCCTCTGATTCTGAAGTATCTAAATATGCTGGTTATGTAACTGCCACATTCGCTTTGTCTAGAGCATTAACAGGAATCTTATGGGGTAGATTATCCGATTTAATCGGAAGAAAACCAATTATGTTATTTGGAGTTACTGGCTCTGCAACCGCTGCCTTGTTTTTTGGGTTCTCAACTAGTTTAACTCAATGCATTGTATTTTTATCATTAATGGGTCTTTTAAATGGTAATGTGTCAATAGCAAGAACAATGATTGCAGAAATGAATCTTCCGAAACATAAACAAGCAAGTGCATTCTCGGTAATACCTTGTTTAAATCAAGCTGGTAGTGTCATAGGTCCCTTTCTTGGTGGTTATCTATCAGAACCACAAAAAAATTTCCCAAATTCATTTCTAGCAAAGATTGATTTACTAAAATCTTTTCCCTTTTCTCTACCCAATATAACTATTTCCTGTTTATTATTTTGGGTACTAATAATAAGTTTCCTATATCTTGATGAAACTCATCCTAAATGGAAATATAGAAAAGACTATGGAAGAATGATAGGTGATTATATTTCTAAAAAAATACCATTTAAAAGAAAAAATAATTCAACAGCTTCATATTCAAATATAGCAACTTATGACGACTATGAACATGATTATAATCACAACCATAATCATAATAATCCACCAGTAATAATAAATATGAATCGTTTACATAGTTCAAAATCTTCTACTGATAAAATAGAATTCAAAATCGATGAAGAAAATAACCCTATATCATCTTCCAATTCTTCTATCCATTCTTCTCAAATAAGAAATATCTCAAAAAGAGAAATCTTTAATAAACCACTTGTTCAAATGATTATTTCATACGCTTTGTTAGGCAGTTCAATGACAACTTTCCAATTCCTATTTCCAATCTTCCTTTCAACTTCAAGAGATCCAGAAAAAAATATCAACCTCTCTTTTCCTTATTCATATGGTGGTTTAGGTTGGAATGCACCATTAGTTGGCACCATACTTGTAATTGCAAGTTTAGCCGCTTCTATTTTAAATATAGCTGTATTCCCTAAGTTAGATAAAAAATTCTCAACCTTTAAAGTTTATGGTTTAGGTATCCTAATATTACCTTTTTTATCATTTACAATGCCATTGCTAGCTTATATTCCACAGTCAAACAAGTTTGGGAGTTTCCTTCTAATAGCTTTAGTTATTCTTGAAGTACTCTTAAAATCCGTTGCCTTTGCAATGACATTCTCGGCGAGTGATATTCTTATTGTAAGATGTGTGACTGTTAAAGAATATCTCGGCACCATTAACGGTGTTTCGGCGGTTGTTTCTTCAGTTTCAAAAGGCATATTGATTGTATTATTCGGTCCTTTTAATGCTTTTGCTCAAGAAATCAATTTTGCTGCTCTTTCATGGTGGATTTTAGGCTCCTTGGGTGTAATAGGTGTTATTCAATTTAGCTTTTGTACAGAACCAAAAATATGAATTTATTCGGCTTTTTAACTATTCTATTTTTTTTATTTATATGTTTAAATGATTTCCTAATTATTATATGTATATTTTTTCTTCATGATATTCAGTAGACATTCATAATACTATTTTGTTTTTTTTCAATTGACGATAATTTATGCAATTATTTTATAGTATTAATTATTTATTTTTTAAGTTCAACTAAACTTTATTTTATTTTTCTCAGAGTTCATTATAATATTATTTATAAATCTTTATCATATTCTCACTCAATAAACACAATTGATATTCAGCCTGCTGTAATATAAATTTATTTTCGTAGATTAAAAAAAAATTAAAAATAATAAAAAAAACACTAAAATATTAAAATTATGAAATATTTCCATATTAAGCAAAACGAACTCGCTTCTTTTTAAAAATCTTTTTGTCATCGATTTCTTCTTCTTTGATTTTTACAATAGGTGTCGAATTATTTTCAAAAATATTTATGCTTTTTTCTTTAACTTTGGTTTCAACAGTACCTTTCGTTCCCGAAACTTTACGCTTAAGATTAGGAGTTTGACTATCTTTGTCACTTCTAGATTTAATCATGCTTGAAGAAGAAATATTTAAAGGTGGAAGATCTAAACTTGATAGGTCTGGCTTAGGTATTGGATTTTTTAATATTCTATCTATTTCTGAATAATCTGTAAAATCTGCAACAGCACCATCAAGAGTGTCTTTAGTAGAACTTGATTTGCTTCCTTTGAAGTCTCCGTTGTCAAATTTAAAAATATCTACAGCCGAATCTTTTTCCCCTTTTAATGACGGTCGTTTATTTCGACTAAAACGACCGTTTTCACTTCTATAGGAATGCCCTGTTCTTTGATTTTGACTTGGTTTATCCTCGGACATCTCTTTTTCAGGTTCTTCTCCATCAAAAATCTTTAAATCGTCATTATATTTGTGATTTTTATCAAATGAATAATTTCTTCTTGTGTTATTATAATGATTTTCATTATAATCTTTGTCGGAATAATTCGAATTATCATAGTCTTTATTAACATCTGATCTATAGTCTTCAAAATCATCATAATCTTCATATTCATCCTCTTCATATGAATCTTCATATTTTCCATACTTTTTATTTTTCCCATCCTTTTCTTGTCCGTCATATTTTTCATTTTTACTATATGGCCATTCTAAAGATTTTTGTTTAGCATTGGAATAATTTGACGCTTTAGCGGGCTTTATGACAGCTTGTGGCGTAATATAAGGTCGTAAAAGTGGGTTTTTAAGCGCATTCATAGCAGCTCGTTGACCAGCTTCTTTAATTGATTTTGCAATTCCTATACCCATACGAATATTTTCTACAAAAATCTCTACTATAATTAAACCAAACGAGGCCAAGTTTCCAGATTCTGGAATCTTTTTTACATATAATGGCGGAGTTGCGTTTGGATTATGTAAGCATAAAAGTCGATAAAGGTCATTTTTAGCCATTTTATTAATTTCACTATCAAGCATACTCTGAATTTCCTCCTTACTAGCAGTTGAAGGATCCTTTAATGCTGGTTCCTGTTCATTATTTCTATCACGGGCAGCTTTCCCGGCAGTTATAAAATCAGTTTGAATAGTACTATCTTGTGAATTAGAAATAATGCTAGGCACAGCATCAGCAATTATTAAGGATTGACTATCTGTTTCGGGAGTATTTTCTTCTGTTTTAACTAATGGCTGGTTTGCTTCATCATCTTTTTCTTGAATGTTCTTTTCCTCAAAAATTTCTGCTGGAGCTATAGTTTCCATATTAGAACTTGAATCTACAGCTGTGGCTTCTTCCTTTAACAAAGAGGGCTTTAACTCTATTGTTTCCCTTGGAGGAGAAGATTGAATTGTTTGAGGGAGTTCGGGTGATTTAAGTACCAAAGCAGATGATGGAGCCGTAGTGACGGGTGGAGAAATAAATTCAAGTGCCAGAAGGGGTGATGAAGTAGAAAGAGGAAATGGAGAAGGCTCCGGATCTGGAATTGGGGTGTCTTTACTTACAATAACTCTTTGAACATTATTAACATTCTTTATGATTGCATAATCATAATTATCAACTTCCTTTTCTCGTAAATTAAGTAAATGCCATGTAGGCCCTATGTATGGTGCATTTGGGCCAAGATTTTTTACATTAACTTCAAAATAAGAAGATACATCAACATTAGTACTGTTGTATGTTTGGTTTACGTCATTTGCAGATATCGCATTACGAATATCAGATTTTAAAATGAGATCTAATGGTTGTTTAAACTCATTTCTCCTAGAAGGGTTTACAGAATTCAAAAGAATCTGTCTTTTTACATAATCAAGAGCTAACTTATCTTTATAAACTCTATAAGCAGCATCACGAGCAGCATCTTGTTTTTTTGAGGCAATACCTAAAGCAATGACTTCATTATGTAAAGTTAGAAACATAAGATGATTATCTCCTTTTAATGAATCAGCCAACTGATAAAACCTTTCTGAAATTATTTTGTGTTTGTTTTTGAAGAAACTTAACGGGTTATAAGCAGGAATATCCAGAGTAGGTGAGTGAAGTGCAGTAAACAATAATGAGCGAGAAGCTTTCGGAATGACTTCATCAAATCCTAGTTCCAATTGTACAGAATAAGAATTGCCATCTGCAGCAGAATCCTGAGTTGGAGATGGCGTGAAAGTATTATCTAAATGAGACTCAGCTTTTATTATGGCCCCATTTAGCATTCCTGTGGGAGGAGGAGTATTTTGAGTGTTAAGTTTGATCATTTTTCCAGATTCTGGTGGGCATGAACCATTGGTTTGTATTTGAGATTGAGATTGAGATTGAGATTGAGTTTCTGGAAGAGAGTTTGTTTTAGCATTTGAATCTAAATTTGAAGGTTCATTTAAAGTTGGATTAGCACTTCCGTTCAAATTTGGCTTTACACTTAAAATTGAATTTAAACTTGTTTTTAATTTCATCTCTGAAGGTAGACTTATTAACTTAACGGAGGGAGTTTTTTGAGTAGCCAAGGCGAAAAATGTTGATGGGAAGTTTATCTGATTAAACATTTTTTGTAAAGAGACTGGTTCTAAGTTTCTAGGTAGAGTATCAATTTTCTTGTAAATTAGTTTACAGAGCCATAGGGAAAGAGCAGCAAATTTCATTTTTGAATTTTTTGAATTTGTCAAAAGAACATCTACATAAGCGTAAAATACGGCAGAAACATATTCATGATATAAATTTTCTTTTAAAGTATTTTGTAATGAATTTGCTAAATTTGAATGAGGGAATTTTATTTTAGATGGGAAGGAATATATTGATGCCCATTCTGAGATAGTTTGATTATTTATAATAATTTCTCTAGCAAGAATTAATTGTGCTTGTGATGTATTTGGGAAACATTTTATTAATAGTTCAGTTGTTAATGAAAGTACAAAAGCTGAAGCTCTTAGTGGAGAAGGAGCATTTGAATCTGAAGATTTTAATGTTGTTTTTAATTGATTATTAGATGATTTCCAACTATTTTCAGTAGAAATTAAAGTATTGGTATTATTATTATTATTATTATTACTATTATTAGCTAAATTTTCAATTGGACCAGCTGATAAAGTTCTACCACGTGAACCAATATTTATTGAAAAAATTTCTCTTAAAATTTTATTATCTGAAATAGGAGGAATTGATGGTGGATTAAAATCCTTTGTTTCAGATTGATTAAATTCTAATTGTGAAACTTCTTCTAAAGTATTTCCATAAAATTTTAATAATGATTCACCAACAATGTCTTTTAAAAATGGTAATTCACCATCTTCTAATTGTACTTTTAAAACTTTAATAGTTTTAAGAATTAAATTTAATAAACTTGTTACTTTTTCGTCATTTCCAGCTTCTTTAAAAAGTTGATTTAATAGACTTTCATCTATAGCTACTAAACCTGCAACTGATGTGACAAATTTATTAAATCTAAAATCCAAAGTGTTTATTAGTGAGGACATTATAAGTGAAATAATGAATATGAAATAATTGAGTTTAATAATATCAATAAAAAAAAAAAAAAATATGGTTAGTTTAATTTCCTATTAATATTAATGTTTTGAATTTGATCGATAGCAATCGATAATAATCGATTCTAATCGATTGTATTGTTTTGTATAATATGGTTAGTTATTATTTGTTATTTTACTATTTACTTTTGTTATTTTTATTTTTATTTTTATTATTTTTTTTATTATTTTTATTTACTTTTGTTTACTATTAAAATAATAAATCAAAACAATAATTTTTTTATTGTTGTTGTGGTTACATATTAAATTATATTTAAATTTGAAATTTATTTCAGATTTGGAAATTTATTATACCAAAATGAGATTTAATAGTAAATTTATAGAAAATTAGAATTGTATAAGAATGAATTGTAAATTATGTGTGTATATGTGTGTATATGTGTGTATATGTGTGTATATATGTGTATATATGTGTATATGTGTATAGTGTTTGTGTAGTTTGTAATATGTACAAGTGATGAAATTTAATAAGGTTGGTAACTATAGGAGTGAAGTAGACTTGGTAATTCAGGAACGTGTATATTTAATTTATTTGGTGTATATTGGTGTATATTTAATATATTTGGTGTATATTTGGTGTATATTGGTGTATATTTAATATATTTGGTGTATATTTGGTGTATATTTAATATATTTGATGGCATAGTATAATTGTTAGAATGTTTTATAGATTGTTCTAGAATGTATGTAAAGTATTTGTAAATATAATAGTATATATAATTCATGTATTATGATAAACATTGAGATAGTGCCTGAATACGTTACTACACATTAAGACGGTTATTTGGAGTGAATATATGTATAACTTAATATAGTAGTATAGTATAGTATATATTATAGTATATATACTATATACTATATACTATATACTATATACTATATACTATATACTATATACTATATACTATATACTATATACTATATACTATATACTATATACTATATACTATATACTATATACTATATACTACATACTATATATGTAAATGAAACAATATATACAGTAAATTATACAACAAATCAATAAAATCACACAACTGTATATAACTACAATAAAGAATAAATACTATAACTGCATTTATAATAAAACAATATACATATATACATACATATATATATACATATACACACACATATATATATATACATACATATACATACATATACACATACACATACATATACATACACATACATATACATATACATACACATATACATACACATACATACACATATATACACACACAATGATAATCATCTACTTATTATACCACTTATTAATAGCCATAATAGTATACTATACACACAGTATATAGACAATATAGAATTACTAATAAATCTACTTAGTATCTTATATAGTAATCACTATATAAGATTAAGAATTACTAATAAATCTACTCAGTATCTTATATAGTAATCACTATATAAGATATAAGAATTACGTATTTGATGATTACAGATAAGATCAAAATCAAAAAGAAATTAAATATACCAAACAGCAATTACATCTACATCTACAAATAAATCAACTATCGATAATCGACAATCCAGCCAACTGATTTTCACAACGTTCACATGAAGTCATAAATTCGTAATCCATTAATTCACTCATGTGACCGTTATCAATTATGATATTAACAATATGTTGTCTCGACAACATAACGTGGATATATGATATGTATATGATATGTATATGTATATGTATGTATATATATATATATATATATATAATACAATATAATATAATATATAATATAATATATAATATAATATAATATAAAATATAATAAATATAATCATATAATAATATAATAAATCTATTTTATAATCATATAATAATATATAACATATAATATAAATACAATCGGATCTAACGGAACCAGCCTCCTTCGCAATATCGGATAGTATAGTTGCGAACTAAAGAATTCAAAAAACATAACAACCAATAAAAAATATCTAACAAATATAATATACAATATATAATAAAATAAAAACCTTAGCAACAGCCTAATAGCAGCCTTATTTTTACCCTTAACCTCTCCCAATTTAGACTAAATAAAGTAAAAACGTTATTTAAATTAGAAGTAAAATTTCCTATTCAGCGGTTAATTTCCTATTAAAGTTAATTCAATTATTTACATAATCATATAGTTACGTACTTTATTTCTTTGTTTATTTTTTTTGCTTTTTCATTTCCCACGAAATAAAAAGCCCAGATTTCGCACTTTTGTTTTTTATTTTTTTTCTTTATTTTATAAACATTTTATACTAAAAAAAATACAAATATTGTTAACATTTTTTTTTTTTTTTTAAAAAAAGTTGCAATTCAGTCGTTTAGTTGGTCTATAAAGTCAATTGTGAGTGCATTGTGTGGTAATTGTTTTGTTTTGTTTTTGTGTTTTTGTGTTTTTGATGTTTTTGAAATATCTTTAATACTAACTATTAGAATTTTTTTGATTTATTTAATTATTTTTGATATTTAATTACTTTGATATTTAATTATTTTATTTATTTATTTATTTATTTATTTATTTATTATTTATTTATTTATTTATTTATTTATTTTATTTTTTATTTTTTTCTCATCATGTTGAAAATCTCAGTTGGTCTTTTATTCGTTGCTAGAGCAACAGCAATTGCTTTACCTCCACTCGTTTCTTCTTTACTTTATGATACACCTACAGAATCACTTTCAGCTATTGCTGAAGCATCATCATTATTATCAGAATATTCAGTTTCAGTAGCATCTACAGCAGTAGCAGAATTTTCATCTAGTTATGAATCAAGTCATCCTACTAGTGCTATTTATGCTTCAATTGTATCAGAAATTCAAGCAACTGCATCTTCACAAGTTGAATCAGAAATTCTTCTTGGTGAAGAATATCTTGCTGAAGCTGAAAGTAATCTTAAAAATAATTCAACATTAGCTCAAGAAACTCTTAAAAATTTAACTTTAAATGGTTATGAATCAATTAATTCAAATTTATTAAATTCTACTATTGATAAATTTAATCCTTATTCTTTAAATTATTCAATTTCACAAATCTCTCGTTTTTTGAATACAACAAATTCAACTGAAACTTTAAAAATTTTTAATAGTTCAAATTCATCAATTTCTTATTTAACTCCTTTCCTTAATGCTTCATTTGTTAATTTAACTTCATTAGTTGCTCCTGTACTTGTTTCAACAATTGCAAATGAAACAATTGAAGAAATTATTTCTCTTTCAGCACAATCTGGAAATATTACTTATCTTAATTCAACACAAGTTAATACTGTATTAAATAACTCAATTGCTGGTTTTAATACTTATTTTAACTCAACAATTTTCCCAACTTTCTTAAACACAACTTTAGTAAATTTAACTTCATATTCTCCTTCAGTTTTCAATTCATCATATTTAGCTCAAATTGCTAATCTTACAAATTCAACTTTACCATATTCTTCATTGAATAATACTAATGTTACATTAGATTCTCTCTATGCTATTGGAAATGGTACTTGGGTTTCCACTGTCGAATCTGAAATTGCTTCAGATATTGATACCCTCGTTAATGGAACCCTTGGTGTTGCAATTGTAAATGAAACTGAAACTCAAGCTCAATCTGTTGTTTCTTCATCTTCATCTATCTTCTCAACTTTAATTAAATTACTCTCTTTTTAAGAGAAATTTAATCAGATCCTAAAAGATAAATTTTTCAAATAACTAAGCAATTAGTGTTTTAATCGAATGTGTATTCTATAAGAATTTCGAAATTCTTAATCTTTTTTTTTTTTTATCAAATTTACTTAATCTATTGATCATTCTGCATAACATTCAAAATTTTTAATTGTATATTATTTATTATTATTATAATTATTATATTACCATTTATTTGCTTTAATTGGTTTTATTATTGATTATATTAATTATTTATTCTGTTAATAAGCATACTTTGTTATGCTTTTAACTAATATGACACTTGTTTTTGTTTCTTAATACCATGATGGAAATGGAGAAGAAAAAAAAAAATAGAATATTAAAACTAAAAAATATTTATTTTTATAGTTTTTTTTCTTTCTTATTTTATCCTTTCTATCATTTTTATTATTATTTTTATTTCTTTTCGTTTTCTTTTATTTATTTTATTTTCTTCTTTCTATTAATTTATCCATTCATTTGGAAATGTTTATATTCTTTTCTTGGAAAAATAGATGTTTTGTATAGACAAGACGGGTGTTTTACTTTTGTTTTCTGTTTTTTTTTTGTTTATATTGTTAATTGTATTTATTTAAATTTATATTATATTTCATTGTTAGAATCATTGTATTGTCTTTCCTTTGGTTGATATTTGATTTTTTTTTTTTTTTTATTTGTATAGAGATTCAATATATTTCTTGAAAAATTAAAAATTTTTAAAATTACATTATTTATTAATATTCATTTACCATCTAATATACACTTATACGTAGTTTTATAAAAGGAATTAAGTTCCTCAAAAAGACACACTCCATAGTCATTTTCAGAGATTGTGCTTATTATTTGGGCAACACATAATTGAACGTGTTTATTTGGATGGAATAAACCTGCACAGAGATGATAAGTACCATTTAAACCTTTACCCAAGGATGCAATTAAAGCTAAAATTGCATCATTATCATTTTTCACTACAACTAAGGAATGCAATTTAATATAAAGATCTCCTATTATATTTAAATCTTTATATTTATTTTGATTGTTTATTATTAGCTTATACATATAATATTGAATATCTTGTACATCCTTGTTTAAGAAAGAATTCTGACTATCTTTATAGTTAATATTATTTTTAATTAGAGAATAATTGTAACTATCATTGATAATCCAATCAGCTACTCTAGAAGATAACATAAAATCTGATGCTCCATTATTTGCTAAAATTTCCATTTGGTTTTCAAATATTTCTGAATTGTTTGTTTTGAATAATTCATGTAAAATACAATTGTTTTCACTAAGATTTACCAGTAAATCATATCTACAAAATGAAAGCACTGCTGAATTCGTAACACCAGCTATAAAACCTGTTTTTGGTAATCTTGCGGAAGTTGATTTTTCAAAAAGTTTCTCGCATAAGGAAAGTGACATATATGGATATATTTTCATATTAGGATTATATAATGTTCCTCTGGCACTTGCAAGCCATATTATTCCTAATACATTTTCAACTACAAATCTTGCACTACTGTCATTGGAGGAAAATATAATAACTCGAAAGTTTTGTAAAACAGCTCTCAACACAAGTCCAAGTGCACTACATCCATTTATATTAATCTTAACATTAAGTAATCGTTGAATTATTGGTGCAAGTGAAATATCTAAAACTAAAGATGAAGGCATTACATATGGTATTTTTAATGGAACATTTATTGCTTTACCACTAGTTGTTAAAGTATAAACTGCATGTCCATTACTAATGCGTGAATCAGAAGTATCTCCACCATTTCCACATTGTGCTTTTAATAATTTTCTTCTTAATATATCACGTGAATCCGAGAATAAAACAATTCTCTTTTCTAATAATGATAGTGTAACAATACGTATCTTTACCTTACGTAAACAATCATATAGTTTTTCTACAACCTTCTTTGTTGAACTTATATTGTTAAGAAGAAATAATTCTTCAAGTGCAAGTACTAGAAATGGTTTATAACATTCCAAATATTTATCTGAGGTACATATTCCAATTGCTTTGATAATTCCTCCTCTTTTAACCGATTTACTCAATCTGGTACCTACGTGACTGAGTAAAGCATATGTTCTCCCTTTATCGGAATCAACATCAATAAAACCAACCGTCCAATCACTCTCTCGCTTATGAGATTGGTCTGGGATCATTAAATCTGCAAGGACTCTAAGGTCTGTTAGTTATGTAATAATAATCGTATATATTATGTAATACATAATATGGTATTACAATGTATTACTATAAATCAAAATTGATTATATAATAACCACAAAACCGGGTAAATAACTCGACACCGCACTATGTAACCATGATAAAAACCTATAGATTATTACATAAGCATCCCATAGTAAATAAGCTTAACCAGAAGAGTATTTATAGTACAGTATAACATAGTATTAAATATACATTACTATAAAATAACACTATACTATACTATATTAAATACACAAACAAACAACAAATAATTCAACCCACCCTTCATCACGAGTTACCTTTTCGGGATACTGGACACTCACTATAGATCCTTTTTTATAGTCAAATTCTGCCGCGCACACCCCCTGTATCCCATTCCACCAACCCCATTCGGGTTCTTCATTTATTTCAGTGTCCATTTTACTTTTTATTTTTATTTGTTATTTTCATTCATTTGTTTATTCTATTATATTCTTCATTATAAATTTATTCATAAATATTATATTATACATATATATATATATATATTTATATATTTATATTTTTATATTTTTATATATTTATATTTTTATATATTTATATATTCTATATTATTCCACAATACATATTATACTCTACTCTTATACGCCAATATTGCAATGTACAGCAGAGCAGCTTGAGAAGAGTAAACAGTTGCTAAGGACACAGGTAAAACCCGCGTATTATCATTACTCATGACTAAGCACGGTAAAATAATTTACCCTGCCAGATGAATAAATAGCCATGACAACATGACAGAAAATCAAAACAAGGTCAAATCGAAATCATATTATGTAATACACAACATAATATTAATTTTCTATTTTTTTTTTTTTTTTAGCATTTATTTGTTTACTTTTTATTTCCCTTTTAGTTTTATTTTTTTTTTTTTATTTTTTTTTATTAGCATATAATAGCATTTATTTAATTAGTTAATTTATTAATTAATTTATTTATATGCATACACTTTTTGTTAAATAAACTGCATATAATTAACGCCACCGAATTTTCGGATATTTTTTTACTCAATTAGACCGAATTTCCCCTCATCTCTTTTTTTTTTACAATAGTATAAATACTGGGCCTTTTCTGTGTTTTTGTTTTTGTTTTTTTATTTTAGATTTTTTTTTAAATTTTTTTTTTTTTTTTTTTGCTATTCAATGAGCACAGTTGCTCCAGGAAGACCCAATGGATCTGTACAGAGATTGTCCTTGTCAAATGTAACAACAATGGCACCGAAGGTGCCATTGTTGTCATCTTCTAATATACAAATCAGTTCCCGTACACGTTCAAAAGTTGCGAAAAGTACTACTAACACAGAAACAGAAAAAAATGTTACAAATGCAATTACAAAAAAGAGCAAAAATACTGAAAAGAATGCGAATGCAAATACAAATGCAAATACAAATGCAAATGCAAATACAAATACAAATGCAAATACAAATACAAATACAGATACAATAGGGATAGACACACTCCAAAATAGAAAAAAAACACGAAATGCTAAAGAGGATTCAATGCAAGGTGAAAAATCTACAATCAAAAGCGAAAAAATATCAAGAACTGCACGTATATTAAGAAATAAAAGTGTGGATAAACAAACGGATATAAAAAAAGTTAATCCAAATGTTAATAAAACAGAAAAAAAAGAGCAAAAGAAAGAAACGCATGAATCAAAATCTACCACTGACACAGTTGCGTCGTGTTTGATTAATATAATAAACGCAATATCGGCTAACAAGATGAACAAAAACTTATTGAAAACTCTAGATGAGACAATGACAATTAATCCTCCCTCCATTAATGAAAAATTTTTGTTAAAAGCAACCGAAAATCTCAGAAAATCCATTGTTATGAATGTGTCTACAAGTAAATCACCAGATGCTTCTACTAAATCTTTGAAAACCATAAATAATACAGAAAATATGCTACTGTATCTGCATCTTCTTAATCGAATTTTATTAATCTATGCTCAGATAAACCTACAATCTGTACCAAAATATTGCTCTTTGATTGGTCCAATTATTGATTCTACTCTTCTCCTATCTTCTAAAAAATACGTATCTATGGAATCTTTTAAACCATGGGATGCAACGCTCTTGCAAATGTTAAATTTTGCCAAGGCTTTAAATGATCAAAAACGATTGGCATTAATTTCAAACACTTATTATAATTATGGTTTGATTTTTTGGAAAAATGCAAACCACAGTAATGCCATTCAAAACTTTGATCTATCTTTATCCATATATTCACATCCTGTAGCAGATCCGGAAATACTCCCCGTAGTTATAAAAAAATTAGAAAGAATAAGCTGGGCTTTATCTGATTTAAAAAACTATGAAGAGTCTAATAAAAATTTAGCATTAATAATTTTTTCCATCATTTCTATATTATCAAAAAATACACAACAATTATCTCCAATTTCTTTACTTAATTCCAATAAGGATTTTAAAAGGGCTTTATCTTTATACGTTTTTAATACTTTAAAATCTTTAGCATCTTTTAAACCTTTACATTTTAAACCAATATCTTCTCTTAAACGTGCTGTAGTTTATGAATCGTTACTCGTCCTATTAAATCAACAGAAATCTTCCCATATTAAATCGAAATTTATTAATACCCTTTCATCTGAATTACAACTACTTTACCCTCCTAGGCATCATCCTATAAGATGGGCTCGCGTGCTTTCGCAAGTTCCATCCTTCATTCTTTCTTCATCAAATTTTAATTTAATAGAAACTTGGGAAGCCTTAAAATATCTCAAACATACCGATGTTTGTCTCGATTCTCCATTTGCAGATTATCTACCTCAAGCACAAATTGTATTAGTGTATATTTTATGTCTATATATGTATATTTCCCCCAAAAATTATCTGTCGCAGGATGACAGGCTAAATGATTTTTCACATAAAGAACTAAATAAACTCGCATTTATTGCGTCCAATAAATTAACTAAATTTTCCTCATCACTTCCGCAAGATTTTTTTATAGTTGATAATTTTTTTTTAATTGATAATTTACTATCTTTTTCTTTTTTTTTAGAGTTCAAAGGATTACATAGATTAAATATTGCTGTTTTAAAAGCTCGCGAAAAATTTATTATGTCTACCAACTCTTCCGAATTAGTAAGAAATAAAGCTAGATTAGCCAAATCTTACTTGTATATAGGGTTAACATCGCAAGCTAATATCCATCTTGCTTCTATTCATTTACTTTCAAACTCTGCCACAGAACAAACCATTTCTCCAATTAACGCAGTCGAGGCTTTTTTGATCAAAATGGAGTATCATTTATTTATAGGTGACACAACCTCTGCCTCAGAATGCTTTGAATTAGTTCATGAATGGATGCAAAAAGATAAAAAGTTAACATCTTTTCTCACGAATGACCGCCCTCAATTTTCTGCCGAAATAAATATATTAATTTCTTACATGCATTATATATGTTCCTTATACGCTTTTGCAACAGATAACATACAAGCAAGTATAACCTATGCTAAAAATTGTTTAAAATTATCAAGATTTTCTCTTGCGCATATGACTAAACAAAATACAACAACAAGTTCAGAGTTAATATCAAACAATCCAATCCCAACTATTTCACTGAAATGGTCCTTTTTAACTTTGCTATTTAATTCCTTTATTCTATTATCTAAACTATACATACATTTAGGTTTAATTAAAGAATCGGAGTTTTATTCAGTAGAATGTTTAAAACTAGCTTCTTCGTTAAATTCAGACTTCGATCTGTTATATGCAAACGTTATTTGTGGAAAATTTTATATTTTAAAGGATAAACTATCTCAGGGAAAAACATATTTAGACACCGCTCAACAAAATGAACAATATACTGAAGCGTGTAAAGAATGGTGTTTGATTAGTCTATATAATGCAATATATTATGGGAAGAAGGAACAAATTTTAGAAGAGGCACTTCATTTACAAAAGTCGGAAGATATTTTAACTAACTTAATAAATTTTAGTGCCTCAACAGAAGAAAATGATTTAATTGAAAAATTAAATTCTTTAAGCTTATCAGATTTAAATATAAACCATACAAATAGACTAAGCTTGTCTCCTGTAAATAAGAGTAGTGATTTAGGAAACAACATTTACGTCACTAAAACATCACCAATACAAAAAAATAAACAACCAAAAAATAGAACTCCACAAAGATTGTCCTCTGGTCTTAGTCCGATAAAGTTGAAAAGAAATTCTGCTGTGAATTTAAAAGCTTCAGTCCAAGATCCAATGCTTGAAAGTTCAATTTTATGTAACTTAAAGGGGTCAATTTTGTTATATAAGGTAATAGGTTTACTAAAGCAAGACAAAATATCTTTATCAAAAAAGTTATTAAAGGAGTCCAGTCTTTTATGTACGATTGATTTCTATAAATTACAACTTACTATTGTAGAGTGCTCTTACAAGCTTAAATGTATTCTTTCAAAATTATCTGTGGATCCTGTATTAAGTTTTTTAGATGAGTCTGCTCTAGTTTCCCCTAATATTTCAAACTATACAAAGGTGGATCTTTCTAGTGGTAGTACAAATGCACACTCGTCGGATTCAAATTTGAAAACAAACAATACTAACCGTAAGTCAAAACTCAAGAAAGCTTTGGATTCTCATAGTTTAATTAATGAGCTAGAAAGTATAAAAGATACTTTGATAGATAATTATTTTGAAATATCTTCAAAATGTTCTATAAATTTCCGCAAAAAGGCTTCTGTGTTATTATACAGGATATTCATGTTTCTTGTAACAATCAAAAGCCAAAATGATAATAGCTTTAGTTGGCTAGCTAGTTTTTTCTTAGAAACAACGAGAGGATTATCTTTAAGAGAAGATATTGAGAGTAATGACCAATATTTGAAGTGGCCGAAATCATTAACTTTAGATGATTCACAATCATTACCTAACAAATTTTTTTTGCCAACACAAATTCAAACAAGTTCCTTTCAACGAGATTATGTAGATATAATACCCAAAGATTGGACTGTAGTTGGTCTTGATATTTGTGAAGATACTGGTGACTTACTTATTACTAGATATTTATCTCATAATGTTCCACTAATTTTAAAGCTTCCTCTTAATCGCCAAAGTAGTAGTGATTCTGATAAAAATTCTTTTTCTTTTCAAGATGCTTTTGGTGAGCTTAATGATATTATTGCTTCTAATGATCGAACTGCTCATGCTGCATCTTTGGCAGCTTCTTCAGGTGAAAAAGTAGATAAAAAGAAATGGTGGCAAGAAAGGAGAGAATTAGATGAGCGACTTGAGTTACTAATGTCTAATATTGAGTCATGCTGGTTTGGTGGGTTTATTGGTGTATTTAGTACAAATGTGATTAACACTGAGTTGCTTGCTAGATTTTGTCTGTCTTTTGATGAAATACTAAAAAAACATTTGCCTTCACGAAATTCCAACACAAGATTAAGACCTGACGAGTTAAAAGGAATTAGAATTGAACTTAATCCTGTAATTCTACAATTATTTATAAATATTATGCAATTTGAAGTGAATGACAGATTCTCTAATAGAGTAGTTAGTAGTGTGCCCAAAAATGAATCTTTAGAAACACAATTTAAAAGTGACAAGCATGAAATTAAAACCTCAGGTGTGAAAATTGAGGAAGAAATGATTCAAGACAAAATAGAATATGATTCCGACTCAAATGCCAATGATGATGACAATGATACTGATAATATTACAGAAAAATTTGAAGATTTAATTTATTTCATTTTAGATGTATTACAGTTTCATGGAGAGTATAATGCTTATGATGAAATAGATATAGATCAATTTGTTATAGATGTTAAAGAATGTGTTAGCATTTTTTATCAACATGCCGATGTTAAATTTTCAAATAAATTTTTAGATTCTCATATTATTTTAATGGCGGGAAAAGATCTGCAACAATTTCCTTGGGAATCAATGCCTTATCTTCGGAAAAGTCATTTATCAATTTCTCGCGTACCTAATTTACCAGTTTTAAGAGAACTTCTTTTAACTAAAGCACATATTTCTAAAATTCCTCGAAATAGTGGCAGTTATATGCTTAATCCCGGAAATGATATTTTAAAAACACAAGAATTTTTTGAAACTTATTTGTCTGAGTCTTTGAAAAAGATTGGCTGGAGAGATTTAGTTGGATTAAAGCCTTCAGAAGAAATGTTTATTGATTGCCTTGTTAATAATAAAATTTTTTTATATTTGGGACATGGAGGCGGAGAACAATACATTCGTACCACTAAACTTAAAAATTTGAAAGAATGTGCAGTCTCATTACTTTTCGGATGTTCCTCAGCAGCGTTGAGGTATTCAGGTGAATTTGAGCCGTGGGGTACTCCATATAGCTATTTAATGGGTGGTTGTACTTCATTCATTGGTAATTTATGGGATGTTACAGATAAGGATATAGATAAATTTAGCAAAGCTTTTTTGGAATCTTGGGGTTTAACAGCTGACCTCAAGGGTGATGGGCCGTCTATTTCTAAAGCGTTATCTACCTCTCGAGAGGTTTGTACATTGCGCTATCTTAATGGATCTGCGCCTGTTGTATACGGTTTACCTGTTAAAATTGAGTAAATTAATAATGCATGTGTATATTTTTTATCATTTACCTTTTTATTTATAGTTATTTAATAAATTTAGAGGATATTTAATTTTTATTTATTTGTATCTAAAAGTTATCTAATTTTATTTAAAGGTTATTTAATTATATTTAAAAAAAAATTTTTTTTCTTAAATATTATATCATTTATATATCATTTATATCATCATAATCCAAGTCTGCATCCTCGCAGGTCAGGAGGGAGGAAAGTGAGTTAAATTATTCCTTTTCAGAAAGGGGTAAAAAAGAGTCTGATTCATCATTTAAATTATTTTGGGAAAAAGGTAATAGTATCTCCTCCTCAACCATCCATTCTAAATCCCTTGGAGATTTACAAACTTCAACTTGGTGAAGAATCATTATAACCAAAGTGTATTCTAATAAACTATAAATTGCAGTAAGGCTAAAAGCAACACAATCACTTTTCCATTCAGATTGTTTAATCATTTGAGGATAAACGGCAGAGACTATTAAAACGCCAAGTGTGATAAAAACAGAGAAGACACTACAAAAGCTTGTAATGATATTTGAAACTAAAACTTTTTTGAGAGAATGTGGTTTATATTCCATCCAAGTACGATTTAAACCAATAATACAAACTAATAAAAAGTTGAAAAGATATATGAACTCATAAAAAAAGTATTGAGAATCACCGAAGTTTCTATTTTTAATAACGAATCCAATGGAACAAATTTCTAAAATAATAGAGCCGAGAGCGTATAAAAAGAAAACTCTTAATCCTTTAAATTTGCCTTCTTCACGGATATGTTGAAACATCATATTCTGGTTGAATACAGACATCATTATGCAATATTTAATAAATTATCGATAGTCAGGTTGATTAATAAAAAGAAGCAAAGCAAAGCTATAAATGTTAGTTTAATATTACGTTATGAATCCCGGTTATTATTATGTATTGGAGATATCTGAAAAGTTTTCTTGGGAAAAATGAAAAAATAAATTAATTTGGATATTCTCCTTAAATATCTATTAAAAATCTTAAATATTGAACTAAAAAATGTTTAAGATTTATTTCGTACTTGAGACAAATGGGATGACAACAACAACAACAACAATAATAATAATAAATATCTCTATTTATTATTGAAAGTGATATATTCTCGAATTTAATACTAGAAGCAATTAAAACTATACAGACTCTAAAACGGCAAGGACAAAATAAAACTAACCTTAAAAGCAAAACAGCAAGAGAGAAAAACTATATAAAGGAAAACTTTTTAAGGGTCTTTATTGTTATTTTTTCCTTATTATTTAATTTTAAATGGAATAGAATACTTGAACTATTTAACAGTAAATCCTAATTTGGCAATAGAAAAAAGATAGCAAGATAAATAAAATAAAAGAAAATAAAGGAGAAAAAAAACTTAAAACAACATAAAATAAATGACACAAAAGGGAGAAAAGACCCTTTTATATTATATTATTTTATTTGTTTACAAACAAAAACCAAAACAAAAACAAAAATAAGTAAATAAAAAAGAGCCATTACAGAAGTGTAAACATAATATATACGTTTTACAAGCATTTTAACGCATTTTGAAGCGCTTTCATTAATTACATACACATTTATGTGCACATTTTATTTTTAATATTTATTATTTTAATTCATTTATTGTTATACATTTGTGATTTATTTACGATTATCCATTTTTTATTATATATTATCTATTATTTATTTTTATTATTTATTTTTATTATTTATTTTTTTATTTATTTTCAAATCCATCGAATGTCGCAGAAAATTTCATTGTGTCAAATATTAAACACATCGAGTTTCCATAATAGGATAAAATCGCGGCTTATTAATGATGATCTATTTATTAGATCATTAACCTCGCAGGGCACTCCTAAATGGGTGATTATGTAAAATTATAATAGATGGTCATCAGAAAAACTTGTGAAAACAGATAAAAAAAAAAAATATGAAAAAAACTTAGAAAATAGTCAATGCAAGTTTCAAGAAAATCTTTAAAATTTTCTTTGTATTATCTATTGAAATTGAGGAATTTTGAAAAAGAATTTTTCTATTTTATTTGGTATAGTTTGTATTAACTAGAGCTCAATAATGAAATACATTAGAAAGTGTATTGCAATCTAATAAAATAATCGTAAACAATAAAAAACAAGTAATATACAAATATATACAAAACAATAAAAATAAATAATATTATATACATAAATTAAAATTAGTAATTTAATTCTTTAATTAATTGTGCACATTTGCATTTTATTCTATGCCAATATGTGTAAAAAATATAAACAATGTAGACAAATTAAAAAAAATGGTAAATATCCGAAAAGTATATATGCGCAAAAATGTAAACACAAATTTAACAAAAATGAAGATATGCACTAGTCTAATTTGACAAAAGACAACACACACTTATCACTAGAAACGCCAATTGTGTATTGGTCTAAAACTGCCATTGATTGCTCTGTAGTTTGTGGTGGAACAATAATTGTAAATTGTTTAAATAAGTGGAAAGTAGCTAATTTCATTTCCATTAAAGCAATATTCATACCCAAACACATTCTGACTCCAGCTCCAAATGGCATAAAAGAATTTAACATTCTTTTATAATTTTCTTTTTCTTCCTGGTTATTTTCATTTATTATCCATCTTTCAGGCAAAAATTCTAAAGGATTTTGGAAAACATTTTCATCTCTATGCATTGTGTATGGTTGCATTGAAATTATTGTATTAGCTGGTATAATATACTTTCTGTGAAATAATAATCCTTTCTCTGGTACAATACGTGGCTCACTTGCGGGAATTGGAGTATATAATCTTAAAGTTTCTTGTATAACTCCATTAAGATAAGGCAATTTATCAATTTCAGAATATGTTATATCATTTTTATTTTTATAATTAAAAATTTCTTTTTGAAGTCTTTCCATAATATTTTTATTATTCCCTAAATGCCAACATAAATAGGTCATTGCTAATCCAGTAGTTTCATGACCAGCTGCAATGTGATCTAATATTTCTGAAGCAATTTCATATTTACCATTATTATTAGTATTATTTTTTAATTGAAAAGCTGTTGATCCTTTTGGATAATTAGCTTCTTCAATTAATTCATCATTCCATTCTTCTGTAGTATCGTAAGCAAATTTTACAGCTGGAGAAGTGAAAAAATAATTAGGGAAATATGAAGTCCAAAACCAATTTTTAAAACATTTTGAAAAATAATGAATAATTTCTCTTTGCTTTTTATTGTTAACACTATTATATTTAATATTCCAACCAACTTCAAATCCAACAACTACGTCTAAAGCCATTGATTTAAACAATTCTAATACATCAATACAATCTCCATTTTTTTTAACACTTTCGATTAAATTATTAATTACATTCATTACATGATTTTGATTATCTTTTGCACTTACTGCGCTTTTAGAATACAACATGGTTAATGGCTTTCTAATTTTAATATGTTCTTCTTTTGTTTTCGTACTGAACATGTTTGAAACGTTGTAATTTTCAAATGAATAAAAAGATGTTTTATTGAAATTACCTCTTGTGTAGATTATATTTATATATTGGGCATCAGAGATTGAAATTTCATTTGGCGATAATCGAACAATTTCTCCATATTTTTTATGAAGTTCATTAATAAAGTTATTTCGATTGCCTTTATATGTTTGGTATAAAATTGGAATTTTAGAAACCGCAGTATAAAAAGGTCCAGGAATTTGGGTCAACTTATTAGAATAGATTCTTTCACAAAGAAATATAAATAAAAAGAAAAAAGATGCTTTGAAAATATACTCGTAAGAGTCTTTCAAAAAATCAGATGTCATTTCAGATAGTTTTTGCGAGTATACAATCTGTGTCTACAATACCAATTATTTCAAGTTTACTTTAATTTACAATACAAGTATTCATATATACAGAGAGCTAGCTATACACACAACTGAATATTCAAACTAAATATTCATAGAAAATAAATAAACTTCATACATATTTATTAAAAAACCAAACTAAAAATAAAAATAAAGCTTTACAAGGATAGATAAATAAAAGTATAATTTAATTCTGATTGGTTTACAAAAACGTTGGAATTACAAGTTTCTTATCTATAGAGGTTTTCAATTAATTTTTAATTTATTTTTAATTTATATTAATTTAAATTCAACTGATCGCATTTTTATCCAATAAATTCTACTTTAGGCAAAATTACCGTTTAATTAACTTAATAATGCTTATCGTTAACTTAAAATAGAATTTTAGTAATTAATAACTTTTCTTTTGCGCTGGTTGCGTTCTTTAATTTTAATAAAAATCAAGTTTAGCGACAATATTTGATCAACATATTTAATTACTATAGTTTATATAGAAAATATGAATTTATTACAAATATTCACTTTATAATTACATAATAATACAGATTATATTACTCATCATGAAATAGACAAACAGTAATATGGAAAATAAAAGGATAGAAAAGAAAAAAGAGAGTTCAAAAAATTATAAAAAACCAGTTTTAAAATACAGAAACATAACTCTTAGTCTCCTTATGTACATACATTTTCATACGCCATAACAATGCAACAAAATCGATAGAATCTGGATCCCTATATATGTAATAGATATCTTGTATGGCATTTTGATTGATACCAAGTATATTTCTTAAACGTTGTAATGCTTCTTGTCCCATCATATTTTGAGCATAAAACAATGGTATTGTTTTAAAAGAATTAGAGCCAAAATGCGATGGCGGTTTATGCATTGTATAAATGTCAAAGTTTTTTGTCTCTTCCCATGAGATAGCAGCAATTAATTCGTCATTATCTAGTATATTATTTTTTTTTTCTAATTTTTTTTTATAAGTTTTTGCATTTTCAAGCATTTCCGTACATAAAATATTGTTTAGAATATACACAGCTGTATTTGGAGAATAAACTACGGTTTCAAATTTCAATGGCGATAATCTAGGTGAAAATAATATACGAGTAGGTATTGGAGTTTCAGTAAAATCACTTTTTTTAAATAACTTAAGCCAATTCACTGAAGGTTCATTAATTTGTGATAAATACTCAGCTTTTGATAATATATATGAAGCTCCATATTGACATTTTTCATATATTGGTATTGGAACTAATAATGATTTTCTATTTCTTTCTTTTTTTAATTCTTTTATTATTTTACTACTTGTAAAATTTCCTTCTAATATTTCAATTGTATTTCTATCAACTTTTGTTTCTCCATCTTCTTCACTATCTTCCTCGTAATTGCTTTCATTTTCTTCTGATTTAATAGACCCAATTTCTTCTTCTCGATCCATTGACATTATAGTGAATTTTTGTAAAAAACTTCTCGGTAGACGACGTTTAGTAAAACTGTCTAATCTTTGGGGTGCACATAGTATTCTTACATAGGGACTAGTAGCAATTTTTTCTCCCATACTGATTTTTTTTGCTTTTTGAACTTTAGACACAAAATTCATTTTCTTATTTTGTTTGTTAAAGTTTGTATGTGTTTTTTTTTTTTTTTTGTAAATTATTTATCTTAAAATAATTCCCTATTATTCTTGTTTAATTAATTAAGTTTTTTTTTTTTTTTTTTAAAAA
>JAJLXO010000005.1:33844-46724 GCA_030571375.1 Botryozyma mucatilis | reverse complement strand
GGTCATTTGGGACACAATCGCTCTACATGCTCAGTAAATCAATCATGGCCATTTTTAGTAAAAAACTTTTTTATGTATATAATTACTATAATAGGAAATAAATAACAAATAAGAAATAATTTTACTTAATTAGTATTGTAAATTTTTTTGGGAAAATAAAAACCCAACATGTAAAATATTACTATAAAGAGTAATTCTGTTTTAGGATAAAACCCTTACAGGGGGCAAAACTAGTAAAAATGGAGGGTTGCATTATCAATTCCCTTACTATATATGGTAGGTAATTTATTATAAATCAATTACGTAAACCTTTTGTAAGGGTTTCTTGTATTGTAACGTAACTATATGTAATACGAATATATTAACTACTGAAGTACTCGTAAAACTACGTAATAGTATATTTCAAATCCTTTGTCCCAAATTTAGTCCAAAGCCAAGTTGTTCTCCAAATCATTCTTCCAACTCCTATTTATATTCTTTCTTTTGGTCTTTTGTTTTTGTTTATTATTTTAGTATCTTATATCGTGTTCCATTCCATTCTTCCAGGAACCTTTACTTTGTTGTGGCTACGTGGACTCAGGTTTGTGTTGCTACGGGAGATGGGCTTCTTACATTTTTAACTTGGCTGTACAGGCTAAAAAGATCGGCTGGCATTATCAATTCCCATTCAGTAATTAATATGTATCCGTATTACATAACTTTACGTTACAACACAAGAAATCCTTACAGGTAAATTACATAATATTTTATAAATTACTTTAAAATTAAAGCTAACTAAATTATAGGACAAAGCACGCAAAAATCTTGCTAAACACTTAGTGATTGGTATTGATACAAAGGCAATGTCGGATAAAATGTTAATCTAGAAACACGTATTCTTGATCATCTAACAAAGTGGAGGTTAGAACAAAACTAACTGAAATATATAAAAATGATCAAGTGAAATATCTTGCAAATAATGAGAATTAGTTAAATGAAATCTTGTCAGATAAGAAGCCATTTAAATTATTTTAGATAGATTATATACTATTTTACTTTAAAACAAAATAATTTCGAAACTAATACAAACAAATCCGTACAAAGACATAATACACAGTTAACTAATATTGTTTAATTAAACAATATTGAAATCACAAACTACAATGAACATTAGTGTTTAAATAATTACATAATATTACCAATATGCTTATAAATAATATTTTGACAAAAAAAAGTTATCGTTAAATTTGTTTTTTTATGTCTTTAAAGACATATTTTTTTTGTCTCAGCTTCTAAGGATGAAAAAAAAAACGTCTGAGACCATCAAAGAGAAACCCTAACAGAGAAAAATAATAATTTGCATAGCAACGACTGGAGGACGAAAAAAAACGTCTCGCTCAAACTGTAGTGTATTTGTATGTAAATAAATCGATGTCAAATTATTTTTATTCAAAAATTTTGATTATTTTCGCTTGTATAAGAAAGAAATGATTACAGCTGTATGGAAACAAAAACAAAATAGTTTTAGAAATGATTTTAGGATTTGTATATAGGATAAAAAATAAAAATAAATTTAGTGTAATAGATTAAATATAATCTAGATACATTGAATAATTTAAATGATTTATATCGATGAATGGTTAAATAAGGTAAAAATGATTAAACAAATACACATAATTAAATAATTTAATTTATTAATTAATATATAAATAGACATACAATAAATAAATAATATATTATAATCAGAAATCGTTTAAACCGTTTAAACCAGTAGCAATGTACACAAAAAAATAATCAGATCAATCATAGATCACAATCAAATAGTTTACATAGTTTATGTAGTTTATATAGTTTATTAGTATAATATTATATTAATATAATAATGTATTAATATATTAATATATTAGTATACTTAGTATATTAGTTTACATAATTTACTTAGATAATAATTAATAACTAAATGCTCATTTACATATATCAAACATGTAAATGAATAAACTTGTAAAAGTAAATAATAATCAAAGTAAAAAATTTAATCATAAATACAACGCAATTAGATCGTTTATTGTACAACATTATATAAACAAACAAACCCAACAATATAATTTAATTCAACAAATACAACGCTCCATATAAACAATATCGAATTAAAATACAACTAAAAATAAAAAAACGCGTAACCTATGAAAAATCAAAAATTGTTTACAAAACAATTTTCAAATTATACTCTTAAACAACCCATTCTTCAGAATTTATCAGCTTCAAAAATAACTGGTAATAATGGTAATGGTAAAATAAATACTAAATTAAATACCAGAATAACTTCCAAGTTAAATACTAGAATAAATACTAAAATAACTGCAAATTTAAAAAACAAAAAACTTTTATTTATTAGAAACAAACATAAATATCAGCAACAACAACAAAAACAACATATGGCAGAAAACTCAAGTGAAATTAGAAATATTAAAAAAGAGCATCAAACAACACCTATAACTAGTACTGAACATACTGCTCCAACTGCACCCACTGCTGAAAATACTTTTAAAAGATACCCTCTAACATACAAACAATCTTTTTTACAATGGTGGAAAGGTCCCTCTTTAGATAAAGCTGAAGATGATATATTATCGTTGCTTTCTTTTTATCCTGGTATAGCAAATACAGAAAATAGTATAGAAAACCAATCCGATAATCGAGTGGCTAAATCTTCATTAGTCCCTATTGGTGATAACTTATATATTAATGAATTTCAAATAACAAGAAAAAATGAACCCATAAAAAATGAATTAGTAATTTTACATGGTTATGGTGCTGGTTTAGGATTTTTTTATAGAAATTTTGATGCATTAAGTTCAAGATTTGGATGGCGTGTTTCGGCTTTGGATTTATTAGGTTACGGCAGATCATCAAGACCAAAATTTAAAATTGATACAAAAAAATATACTGATATAAATGAACAAATTGATCAAACTGAAAATTTCTTTATTGATTCTCTAGAATCTTGGAGAAAATCTCGCAATATAAATTCTTTTACTTTGTTGGCACATTCTTTAGGTGGCTATTTGGGTGTTGCTTATATTAAAAAATATCCTAATAGAGTAAATCGTTTGATTTTAGCTTCTCCTGCAGGTGTTCCAGATAGTGAACATTCTATAAACGATAAGCATTTAAATAATAATAGTGATAGTAATAATAATAATAAGAATAATAATATTGAGAAAAGTAACAATATAAATGCAACACCAACAACAAATGCTAAAAATCCTACTACAAATGCAACATCAAATCCGCAGAGTACGCAAAATAATAATAATCCTTATATGCATAATGAAACAACAATGAACGAAGAATTTCTAGCATCCCAAGATGAAACTACGACTCATCATAATAACGATAACAACAACAATAATAATAATAATAATAACAATAAAAATATGAATAGCAACGAAAATAACAATAACAAAGGTAAATACTTTGTATCACCCTCAGATTTAGCCAAAAAAGCGCTCACAACATCTTTTGTGTATTTATGGGATAAAGGCGTATCTCCGTTTTCAATAATAAGAGTAGCAGGACCACTTGGACCAAAATTTACTTCAGGATGGACATCGAGAAGATTTTCACAACTTAAGCCAAATGAATTATCACTTTTACATATATATTCTTATAAAATATTCTCTGCACCTGGATCAGGTGAATATGCTCTTTCTTATTTACTTGCACCAGGAGCTTTTGCTAGAAGGCCATTAATAAGGACTGTATCTGAAGTTAATGTCCCCACTGCTTGGATTTATGGTGAAAATGATTGGATGGATTCCGCTACCGGTTTAAAAGCTGTAAATATTTTAAAGAAAAAGTATGGTAACAACTTTTCTTCTTTTTATTTGCTTGAAAATTCAGGTCACCATGTTTATTTGGATAATCCTACTGGGTTTAATAAAATCGTTTTAGAAGAGTTAAAAAAAGTTGAACTCGCAACATAAGATTACTTAAAATTTATGAATAATGTATACAAGATATTAAAGATAAAAATTAATTGAATAGATGATAGATGGTAGATATTTTATTTTATCTTATAATATACTTGTAATATTAAAGAAATATTAGCTTACAATTAGATGAATTTTTAGTAGATCACAACATGAAACTGTATCAAATATAAATACATAAAAGCTTAATTGAATTAAGACTTCAATATTTTTTATATTAATATACATATAATTATAAAGAAAAAATATAAAAAACAAATAATGCTTCAGTGTAATAATATTAGACCAAATTTAATACGTAATTGATTTACTAATAAAAAATATGGCATACTAAAAAATAAATCATAAATAATTTAAATAATAATAGCATAGTTAAGTAAAGATACCATGATTCATATCATTCAGGTAACGTAGTGGACTTATCATTTCATCTATATATATACACGAGTATCTAAGAATGTTCTATATTATTCATTTTTAAACAGTATAAATATTTCATACTTTTTTTTTATTGTTGATGTTTTGCTTCATCATTTAACTTTCTTAACCCAATTACATACTTAAATTTATCAAAATGATATACCAAATTAAATAGTATAGATTACATCTGATCTTGTTTACAATATATAAATAATTTCAATCAATTAGATAGACCAGTTTTTTATAATCTGAATAAAGTCTCTAATTAACTTTATATAGTATGAAAATAGTCAATCTTCATATACGCATGAATAATTTCATCCGATTAAAGAGCTTGAATGATATTAATAAAAACTAAAATAATTCTAAAAAAAAATTATAATATAAATTTTTTTTTTTTTTAAAATGACAATAAATTATGCTAGACCTACTTGGACATTTCAAGTTTTAAAGCCATAAAAATTTTTATGACAGCATTTTAATAAGGCTTGTGAAAGCCAATTGATATAAAAAAAAAGTTCATTTTTTCGTACATGAAAAAAATCCTTGCTTGTACCTCAGATGACTTTTAATAAAGTAAATTCAAAAAAATCCTTTATAACGCATTTTTAGGAACATACGCAAAACATCCTCAATCTCTCTGATATGGCAGTCGCTTTGTAATCTATAATTATATCATTTGAAAATTGCTTGACCGAATTAAATTCCAAGTAATAAAGTCTTTGATGGAAAAATACCCAGCTTCACTTATTAAATTGATAAAATAAAAACTAATTCATACTCATGATTCTCTTACATCATGCTTCCATAAATCATCCCAGTAAACAATTTTTTTCACTGCATTAGAATGACCTGAAGCATATTCTACCCATGCATTTCGTTCCTTTAGATTACCCAGCCCTTGAGTGCTGTCCCATAATTTAGCTTTTTTTAATTCTGAACTGGTTAAATCATCTTTATCTTTACCGCCCGTTTTACAAAAGTCCAACAAAGAAGTTTTAACAGCTTTAAACCTTAAATTATCACCCTTTGAACCCTGTGCTTGGTTTTCTTTTATTGCTTTCATATAATCTGCTTTAGTTTCATTCTTGCCATTTGACATACGTCTTTTCTTATCCATTTGTGTTTTTTTTGTAAAAAAAACTGGTTTAGTTTCATCCATATTTGAATTGAAGTCATTTAAAGACGTTAAAGAAGAATACATGGCAGCCAGTGGTTTTAAAATTGAATGCTTGCTTTGCATAGCTTCAGGACTTAAAAGCAAAATATTTGGCTGCATTGTAAATAATTGAAAATCATTTTCATATTTATGAGAAAAAGAACCATTAGAGGCTAAAGGAACTAATTTTACATGACAACCTATAAAACACTGAGCTGAATGCTCAAGAATTTTCTTGGAAGTACAAGAATGATCAGCTAACTGAATCAAGAAAGGAGCAAGCTCCATGCAAATATTTTTCTTCGCAGTAAAAGTTTTCCATAACTGAGATTCCGATTTTGCAATTAAATCTTGTAAGATTTGATTCGACTCGCGATTAATTTCACGAGCAAGAAAATCTGTTCTCGTCAAATCGTAATTTTTAAGCAAAGAATATTTAAGATCAGAACCAGCTAAAGCAGACGAAGCATTATTATTTGAAGAGTTAGTTCGATTAAAATTCTCAGTGAGCATCCTAGATCGTGGAGTAAAAGCAGAATTTGTCATTGAAGAAAATAATAAGTGCATGCCTAAAATTGGTAATGAAAGATATGAACCCATTTCCATATGATGCTCTTTATATATATGTCTATTTAGGCAATCACTGAAAAAGTACCAATCTCCAGCTTTTCCAGGTTTTTTAAACATATCATCAGTATAATGAGAAAACGGATATAAAGAAAAACAACCCATCATCAATTTATCATACTCCGAGTTTAAATCTATCATTTTCTCTAAACTATCGATTCCCTCATTATTGTCTTGATTTGAAGTTGATAAGTAATTCTTTATTTTATTATTTTCGTTCGCAGAATTTTTAGATGGGGGTAATAAAGAAGAACTGTAACTAGAGAGTCTAGGAATAGATTGTGTAAAAATTTTATCCACCAAAGCATTTGAAGAAAATGCTGAATCCTTTACTGAGTTTTTCTCTCGTTGTGCAGGAGAGGCAGAATTTATATTGTAACCTCCAAATTGGAGCAAGTTTAAGCAAGACCGCATATCTCCGTTAGTTTGATCAACAAGAGATGTAATTTCAGATTGACTTACAGAAATATTCTCAATTTTACATATTTCAATCAATCTTTCAGTCAAAGAAGAGGTTGTGGTTCTATGATAAGTTGCAATTTCACAATAAGGTCTTAAACGATGAAGAGTACTAGCAAATAAATCATTACAAATTCCTATAATTGGTCTGAGAAGTAAAGTGCCATCCTTTTTTTTCTTTTTGTTCTTTCTATATTCATTATCTGAAACACTGGCAGTTAATATTTTATCTTGCTCTATGATATCGATTAATATTTTAATAAATCCAAATTCCACCGCACCTTCTATTTCATCGGCTATTATACAAACTGGTTTAGAAGAATCTAAATTCTCACCATTAAAACCAATTTGTTGTGATTCTATGGCAGAATGAATTTTATCTTTAACTTTTTGACCTGCACGTTCATCACTTGCATTTATTTCTAGAATATCATAACCACATTTTTTTGCAGCAATATGCGCCAATGTTGTTTTTCCTATTCCTGGTGGACCGTTTAATAAAAGAATTTTTTTGTCTGGACGGTAGTATTTATCTGGTTTTATATTATTTGTATTGGATAAATGCAAAAGATCACTTGGTTTTGACCCAAACACTGCTGGATCCCATTTTTTTAACCATCTTAAAACCTGTCTATGAGTTTTCTCTTCTCCAACAAGATCTGTCCAATATTGAGGTCTATATTTTTCAGACCATAGTTCATTTAACTTATCTACTTTATCATTATTATTATCATTATCACAATTAGTATCTAAAAAATTATTTTGTTGAATTCTATTTATTTCATTTTCAATTTCGACTTGGTGTAATATTTCCTGCATATTTAAACCATAATGCGATTTACGCAAAGCATCTTTTTCATTATAAAAATCAGCATTAATAGCAGCCTTATTTCTTTTTCTTATTCTTATTTTTTTCCCAGAAAAAGAAGTGGCATGACTTAAATTTACAGTATCATCTTCTATTCTTTTATCACTGCTTGAAAATAAATCATCTTCATGCTCATTGATTTTATCATTTTCATTTATATCCTGATTAAATAGATTTAAGCTATCATCATTTAACAAAGTATCATGTAAAAAATTTTCTTCAAATTTGAAATTTGAAATCTTATCAGACCCAATTTTATTATCTGTATTTTTTATCAAAGAAAATAAATCTTCAATATTGGAGCCATTAGATTTATTAAGATTTTTTGAAAACTCTTCTAAATTTTTATTTTTTTTTATTAAATTTTTTATAGGATCATTATTTTCTTGTTCATTCTCAATTTTATTCTCATTCTCAGTTTTATTCTCGTTTTCATCCTCTAAAAGAAAAGGTAATTGTAATGCTTCGGAATAACTATACATTAGTATTGTATGTTAGTACAATCTATATTTATTATGTATTATATATACTCTATAAATTATATATATAAACTTCAATTGACAAATAAAATTAAAAACATTTCCTTAAAATTAAGTTAATTATCAATTTACGAGGGGGGATTCTATTATTATTGTTATTACTATAATTATTATTATTATTACTATTTTTTTTTTTTTTTTTTTTTTTTTTTTTTTTTTTTTTTTTTTTTTTCAAATGAAACAATTCTTGTAAATAGCAACAAAGCTTAAAAATTACATAAATGGTATTTTATGTATAAATTACAAATAAATTAAGTACAGATATACAAATAAATTTTTAATATTTTTATATTTTTATATTTTTTTATTTAATTACGATATAATTTTTATTTTATCTTTATATTATATTTTAAGATAAAATTAATCTAAAACAGAATAAAACAAGCAATTTTTTTAAAAAAAGAACGTGGTTGTTATGAAGTTTGATTTTTAATTATATGTTGTTTTACCTTTCATCAGTAGTAGAATTTGCTTTTTTTATTTATTTTTAGTAAGAATTTGTGAAGCAAATCAAAGATTTATAATTAAATATTTATTTGCTATAATATATATTTTATATATATTAAATTTTTTTGTTTGGTTTTTATAATTGCTTTATTCTTTTCACTTGTAATTATTAAACCGTTTTTTTTTTTTGTTTCATAAGTTTGCTTATTAAGCGACTTTGATTTATTGCTTGAAAAAATCAATATTTTATAATAAATTTCATCAGCACATATTAATTTTTTTCAAATTCTCTCACAACATTGTATATTTATTTTTAAATTTTATTCAATTGGTTAAAGGATGCTTTTAAAATAGTATATAATTTGTAAATATCACAATAGTAAGTTTACTAGGGTAGCTAGTAAACAAGATTATAGATGTGATATATGGTCCACTATATGGAAAGTTTTTTTGTACATTTTTTAAATGTTAAAGTTTATTACTGAAATATATAAAATAATATATAGAATTTAATATAGTCGTATATTCATAATAATATATATATGAACAAATAGCTCAACTATAGGCATAAAAAATAATAAGAACGTAAAAACGTAAGAACATAATAACATAATAACATAATAGTTACAATAATAATAATAATAATAATAATAATACCAATAATAATAATTTAACAATCATCATAATGTTTGTTTTTTCGTCCCTTTTTTGAACTCTTTTTGCGTTCAAACAAACAAATAAATTTTCGCTTTTCCTTATAACATGAAAAGACTTGCTTTTTGCTACGTTTACTAGCCTTATTAAAAAGCCTATCACAATATTCCTCTGCTTCAAACTCATTGGTTATATCTTCATACTTGCAAGTATTTTCGTCTTCTATTTCCTGTTTAATATTCACTTTTTTAATTTTTTTCATCGGTTTTTGTTTGTTTGATTCAATAGTAGCTTCAGGCTTCAAAACAAGAGATGAATTAGAGAAATATTCATAATCAATACTTCCATTAGAAAACATTATGGGATTATAAACCTTATTATAGTTAGAGTTATCAATAAATAAATGTGAAACGTTTATTACTTCTGAATAGTCAAAGCACTCTTCAAATAATAAAGATATTCCTTCAAACTCACTATAGTCAAAATATTCAATAAAAAGATTTGAAACACCTTCAAGTTCTTCGTAATTAAAATACTCTAAAAAAAGACGAGAAATCCCATACAACTCCGAAAAATCTAAATAGTTGACAAAAAGATTTGAAATTCCATCATAGGTCTCAAAGGTGTAATGATTTTCGAATAAATCGAAAATACCTTCATAATTTTCAAAAATAAAATGTTCATTGAATAAAAGAGTGAGTCCATCAAGTTCTGAATAATTAATATATTCATCAAATAACAAAGAAATGCCATCAATTCAGAATAGTCAAAATATTCATTGAACAATTAAAAGATACCATCAAACTCAGAGTAATCAAAGTATTCATTAAATAAAAAAGCAAGACCATCAAATTCTGAGTAGTTAACGTATTCGTTAAATAATAAAGAAATTCCATCAAATTCAGAATAGTAAAAGTATTCATTAAACAATAAACAGAAACCATCAATCTCAGAATAATCCGAATATTCTTCAAATAAAAGAGTAAGGCCATTAAATTCCGAGTAATTAATGAATTCACTAAACAAGAAAGAAACTCCATCAAACTCAGAGTAATCAAAATACTCATAAAATAACCAAGTGAGTCCATCAAATTCAGGATACTCAAAGTGTTCTTCAAAAAGTCTTGAAATTCCTTCTATTTCCACATAGTCAAAGGGACCATTAAAATCATTAACTAAAGTGCAAACATCTTCATTTTCTTCACTCAACTCATGATCTGAATCTTCTAAATATTTTGCATAATTAGAACATCTGAAAGTGGGTTTGTATGCACAATAGTTATATGCACAAGCAACTGCAGCACTACTATAAAAATCCAAGCTTATGTCATAAGTATTATAATCCATTGTTAAAAAAATAAAGTAAACTTAAATAAATGTTTTGAAAATGAAAAACGATATAAATATAAGTTTAAATTTAATCAAATAAACAATTTAACACGAAAGAAATATAAAAAAGAATATATAAAAATTTTTTAAGAAAATGCAAAAATATACATTTTGAAGTGCACCAACAAAAAACGCCAATACATGTTTACTGAAACAATTAGCAAGCCAATATATAAAATTAATATTTTATATTTTTTCAAACTATCATAGTAATGATACTCTATTTTTAATAAACTATTATAAATGTTTACTCAGACTGTAAACAAAGAAGTATACCAATTAGTTAGACCAGTATTTCTGAAGCATGAATGCAAATAAATGCAAATAAATGCAAATGGTTTCCTATGTCTACATATTTGCTTAAATACACCTAAAATTTACAAATTTTAATTTTTTTAAAATCACTCTTCATTGCTATTTTTATAAAATTGGATTAAGTATAAAAAAAAAACATCCATTTTTAGAAATAGTATGCATTGTCAAGGAAAATCTTTATTTTTGGAAGTTGAAAATCTGGTGTATTAGGGTATTTTCTTAATAAAAGACTTGAAATATTTAACGATCATGCTTCATGAAAAAAAAAAAAAAAAAAAAAAAAAAAAAAAAAAAAAAAAAAAAAAAAAAAAAAAAAAAAAAAAAAAAAAAAAAAAAAAAAAAAAAAGTAAACTCCATAAACAAATTTAAAAATAAAAAACTGGAAATTTTTAAGTGAAACTTGAGTTAAACTTATGTTTTTTAAAAAAAAAATAAAAAAAAAAAAGGTCATAAAAAAAATGAAAACTTGAAAAACTAGTTTCATATAATTTCCGCAGCTTCATGTTGTCTATGAACTGAATCAAGAAAAACTGGCTGGCTCTATACACTACACCATATTAACAGCATGTATCTGACTCAAGCTCAAGTCCCTATATAATATGCTACAATTGGGTTTTATATAATACAACAATCAGCTACGTAGATACATTTTCTGTTTTCTGACGTTTTGCTGCATACTTGGGTTCACTAATATCTTCTGAACAAATTGTAGTTGGATTAGAATTTTCAGAAGAATTTTCATTAATAACCCGTTTACCGGATGATTTAGAGTCACTAGATACTTCTGATGATGGAGGCTTTGAAGAAGCATTTAATGTTTTAGTACAATAATATAACTTTTTATCAATCTCTCTTGCTTCATTGAAGGATGGTTTTTCATAATTTTGAATTGTATTTTGTATATCTTCTAAAACTTTATGAAACTGACTTGCAAAGTTTGGATTTTGATATATATTTTTAGATGAGAAAAACTTTTTTTCAATATATAACTTAGTAATTTTTGGATCAACAAGTAATAAAGCCGCAAGAGCAATTTGTGGTGGCGTATATAGTAAAGAAGCATCGGAATATAAACTTTCATTTAAAACTTTTAAAGCCTCATCATAAATTACTCCCAATTGAATTTTAGTGATTGAATCACCTAATATGGTTTGAAAATCTAAATAAAATCCATATAATGCCTCAAATGGATGATGAACATTTAATGTGAAGTCCAATGATAAAAGAACTACGTATTCTAAATCTAAAATAGTTTGTGGTTTTGTTTTAGGAATAATTTCTGCATATTTCTCTATCGGTATAAAATAATTTTCTGATTTGGTAGCAAGAAATAGACACGTTTTACTATTTGTTTTAAAATAAGTATGAGTTAGTATTAATATAAATTTTTAATTGTATAGCTTAAAATATTCCAGCAAAGAAAAGTTTTGAAAAAATGGAAATGAATCAAACAAATCAAATATAAAGTCGTAAATTAAGGATAGAAATAAAAATAAAAATAATTAAATTAAATTAAATTAAATAAAGATAAAAAAATAAATACGAAAGCAAAATTAATTTTAATTAAAATAGAATTTACTTACAGTATATTTCTTGGATGGTATTCCATTACACTATTTTGTACATAAAATCGTTTTAAATATGAAATAGCGGTGGCCTTAATATAGTATTAGTAACACTTATGCAATTAACTAAAAGTAATTAAGATATAATAAAAAATTACGCACCTTGACATGGGCAGGTAATCTGAAAAGTTTTGAAAGTTCCTTCGCTTGAGAAGAATAATATTGTACCAGCAAGAATTCTTCTCGTGAAGTTAATGGTATAATATTATTATCTTCCGTAGATTCTCTAATGATTTTTTCTCCACGTTTGTTAACTTCATCACGAAGTTTTGACAAATTCTCTTTAGTAAAGGACCATTTACGATATTGAGAAGACTGTCTATATAAATCATCATCTGTAATAGTTTGGGCCGGCATATTGGAAACAATGAATAGTAAACAATAAATACAACTTTTTTAAAACAATG
>JAJLXO010000005.1:0-33744 GCA_030571375.1 Botryozyma mucatilis | reverse complement strand
TATTATTATTATTATTATTATTATTATTATTATTATTATTATTATTATTATTATTATTATTATTATTATTATTATTATTATTATTATTATTATTATTATTATTATTATTATTATTATTATTATTATTATTATTATTATTATTATTATTATTATTATTATTATTATTATTATTATTATTATTATTATTATTATTATTTTCCCTTATGAGTAATATTATATATAGCTATATTTATCCTACAATAATTTATCCTGTAATACATGAATATTCGATTAAAAATCAGATTGAACCTTAATTATTTATTCAGAAAGAATTTACATGCATCCTAAATGATTTATTTACTTCGTAAATACGCTTTTGCGTACAAGACGGTTATTAATGGTTTTTGGCTAGGCAGAATACATTTTTTACTGCTATTGCGAATTAGAAAAAAAATAAAATAAAATAAAATAAAACAATTTGATTCTGGTTTAATTATTAAAATTTAATTTTTTGTTGGTATTTTTAATATTTATAAAGGTTTAAATAAGTAAAACTAAAAATGTCTGGAATAGAAGGATCTGAAACACAATTAAAGGAGTTATTAAAATCTAAACTAAGACAATATCAAGATTTTCCTTCTAAAGGAATTCTTTTTGAAGATATTTTGCCTATTTTTCAAGACCCAAAATCATTTCAAGCATTAATTGATTTATTAAAAATTAATTTAAAATCATCTTTAAAGGATAAAAAGATTGATGTAATTGTTGGTCTTGAATCTCGTGGATTTTTATTTGGTCCAACATTAGCTTTACAATTAGGATGTTCTTTTGTTCCTGTTAGAAAGGCAGGAAAATTACCTGGAAAGACAATTAAAGCTGAATATGTAAAAGAATATGGCAAAGTGAGTTTAAAATATATGTATATATGTTTAAAATTATCCATTTATGTTTTTACTTGTGTAAATTAACCATGTTTTTCAATTTATAGGATGTATTTGAAATGCAAGAAGATGCCATTTCTCCTGGTCAAAACGTTGTTATAGTTGATGATATCATTGCTACTGGTAAGTTATATATATATATATATATTTTAATTGTGTTTTTATTAAATTATATCCAACTATATATTATTTTGAGTTACATTTTCCTTTTTACTTCTATCTTTTAAATATCGCAATTTGTCATTGTAGCATTTTAACAAGTAATTAGGTGGAAGCGCATACGCTGCTGGTGAATTAGTGATGCAAATAAAAGGTAACATTCTTCAATATGTATTTCTTCTTGAGCTTAATTTCCTAAATGGAAGAAGCAAATTGGATGCACCCGTACTTTCTATTTTATCTGGACAATAGCTGTTGATTAAATTTTTGGATTTTTTATTGTAAATATTAAATTTTTTTTTTTTTTTTTTTTCTCAATTTATTATTTTTATATAAATCCCATCCAATATACAAAATTAATTTTGGAATATTATAATAATATCCTACTATAGCCATTTTTAATTTTATTAACTTCTATAATAAGAAACAAACGCACATTAAAAAACAATAAAAAAAACAATAAAAAAACAACAACAAAAAAAAAACAAAGAAATGTAAAATAATTAATGAATAAAAATAACGAATCATGAAAATAATTAAATTCCATTACAATGATCACTCCTATCTATAAAAAAATCACTCCTATAATAAATAGATTTTTGAAACAAAAATTATTAAATAATTTAATGAAAAAATAGATTAAGTACAGGAAGCCCTTGAATTACCAACTTTTCGTTTTCTAATGAAGTAAATATACCTTTATAAGGGATTTCACTGTCTCCTGCCAATGAAACCCCTGAACGCACTGTATGTCCATCTACGTTTTTAATAATTAAATACTCATTATCATGTGATTTTTGAACACGTAATTGTACTCCATATAATGAACCGAGTACAATCAAGTCTCCAAAAAAATATATCTCAGCTTTTTTCCCCGGGAAAAATATGTCATATGAGGCAGTGAAATAAATTGCTTTTGATTGTGCATCAGGCAAAGTTAAGGGAGGAGCTATTATTTCTCGAAGTCTTTTACGGTCAAAAAATGATAGATTTGAATATTCATCTTCAGTCATATATTCCTTTGTATGCATCGGAGGACCATATAGATAAATAGAATCAAGTAAATAAAATTCATTCCAAGAAGTCACACGCGAGAAAAAAAATAAAAATGGTGAATAGCTAAGAACGGGGCATGTAAGAGGATATATTAAAGTATAATTGTCTGAAGCTGTTGAATCTTGTAAAGCTTTATCTTTGTACTCATTCTCACTTTCAATCTCATTTTCATATTCATTGCCATATTCATCTTCATACTCACTATTTTCTCTTTTTTCTTTATTTTCTTTATCAGTATTCTCAATATCGACATTTAAACGGTTTTGGAAAGAAGATGGCTCACTATTATTAATATTTGCTGAAAACACTTTGTTTCCTATAAAATCAGATGAAGAAAGAATAGGAAAAATATGTGCTTCAGTAGAAAATAAAATTTCTTCATCTTTATTAATTGGATTATCAGGATCAAATAAAAGATAAAGATACTTTAACGTTTCAGTTGTAAAAAAAGACTCCATTCTATCTTCAAATCTTCCTGTTTCTACATCTGCAATACCAGCATAGCCACACGATACCTTTGTCCTTTTTTGTAAATCAAGAATAATTTGTTCACCAACATACAGATAGAAAGGATCCTTAGTTGCTTGATATAAAAAATATGTTGATTCTATAAATTCTGGGCGAAGGGGGTAGAAAGGCAAGCCAACTTCATAGGATTTTAATTTTGATTCCCAACGCTCTGGTAAAGCACCGTAAAGCATCCAAATTTTATAAAAAAATAAATGAGATTTAATAGCCCCTACAATGTCACCAACAATTACTTGTAAACCTGGAAAAAAAGCAGAAAGCGAATCAACCCAATTTGTGATTTTATGCCCAAATTGAAAATCAACATTTCTACCAATCCAGCCATCGAATAATATTTGATTATAAGAATTATAAATAGTATCAAAAACTTGTAAAAAATCTTGATCATCAGTCATTAAATAATATTTAAAAGCATATTCATAGAATGAATCAATACCAGCACCGATACCGGTTAAAGATGAAAGCCATAAACCAGTTTTATAATCTATTGAAGAACCAATTAAATTCAAACCTGATCTACGATTCCAAATAGCAAAAAAAGCATTTTTAGCAACATTAATGTATTTTGGATTTCCAGTCATATTCGAAAGTAAAGCAAACTCTAATATAAGAGAAGATGCACCAGCTGAACACGTTTCAGTAATTTCATCTTTAGGATCTCCATATCGCAAATTAACTCTTGGCATTGGTATACCAGTAGGAGTATCAAAGGCGATATATAATCTTTCAGCAAGATCTATCGACAAGTCTAATAAAAAGCCATCATAATTTTTAATTGCAAAACCTAAATTTTTATCAGAGGCATACCTATGAGCAGATAATAAACCACCTAACATACGAATAGTAGCTTCAAAGACTTGAACTGTTGATGGAATATCAAATTTATCTTTACCTAAATAAGATTTAACTTGATTTACTGATCTTTGAAAACCTTTAGAATCATTTAAAACTACAAACATATCTAAAGTATCAATAATTGTAAGGGCATAATCACCTCTTACATCATTAGAAACAAAATTCATTGGATGCTCCCAATCTCTACCAACACCAATACAAGATAAAGGTGCTAACTCATCAGCTGGAGATGCATGAACCTCATAGTTAAACCAAGCATGTTTAAACATTTCATTAACTGTGTTTTTTAATTTATTTATTTTTTTCACATCGTATGAACTGTATTTTTCATTTTTATAAATTTCCTCTTTTTTTTCTTCATTATTTGAATTTTTTCTTGTTGATCCTAGGCTTGATATTGCAAGTACAAATAATAGGAAAAAGGCAAAAAGCATTTTTTTACTATTTCATTTAAGTTATTTCTTATGTTAAACGCTTTTAAATATTTTTAGTTCGCTTCTTACTTTTTTATACTCTTTTATATGGCTTTATGCTATTTTCTCCACTGTTGTTATTGCTGTTGTTTATTATTTATTTTTTTTTACTAAATTTAGTAACTAAATTAATTGAATATTAAAAAAAAAACTGAAAAATACTATTTGATATTGAATTAATAAATATTTTAATTTATAATATGAGATCTATTCTAGTAAATTGAAACTAATTATTTTATTTAAAAAAATTTTTTACTATTATTTATTCTAATTAATATGATTAGTTATACTATTTCATAACGTAAATATTTTTATAATTCATGTCTATTCCTATGTAAATCAAAATTGTAAATACAGATGTCCTATATTATAAGATCTTTTGGCTCAAATGGCTATGGTCAACTTGGTCTTGGTCATACTAATGATGTAGAAGAACCTCAAATTGTTAATATAGACACTAATTATAATGGAATCAAAAGTAAGAATAAATATATTCAGAATGAAATTAATATATCATGTGGTGGTAATCATACTATAATAATACTTAATGGAAACGTATTTGGGAGTGGAGATAATTCAGAAGGACAGTTAGGAATAGAAAATATTAAAGATACGGTAACTTATTTTACAAAATTTATTTATATAAATGTACAATCATTAGTAAAATATTCTCAAATAAATCCTCTATTTTTTAGATCTACTTCATCTACATGGGATACTTCAATACTAATATCTGACTCTGGTGACATCTATACTTTTGGAAATCCTTCCAATAATAAATTTACTTTAGGTAGAATTTATAATAAAAATAACTATAATCTTATAGGATTAGTTGATTTATCAAAGGATATTCCACAAAATGTTTCTAAAAGAAAAGCTATCTTCTCTTCCTCTGGTGTTTCTCATACTCTAGTTTATTGTTCTGATAATTCTATATGGGGTTGGGGTTTAAGTAGAAATGGTCAATTAGGATCAAAAGGGAACTTCCAAACACCTATAAGAGTAAAAATATTAGAACCAGATAAAGTCTCTGGAATCAAATTATTACAACTTGCATGCGGTAGAGCTTATAGCGCTGCTTTGTATTCTGACGGAAAAATTAACTTAATTGGGGCTGATAAACACGGTCTCAAGACTCAAATTCCTATGATCAATGATATTCAACATATATCTTCATATACTTTACGGTCTGGTTGGTCTTGCTTGCATTTATTAGATTCAAATGGAAAAATAACTTCTTGGGGTAATAATGTTCTTGCTCAAAATGTTCCCATAACTGCTAAAAATGCAAACTTTAAGTTTTTAGCATCTGGTAGTGAGCATTCTTTAGTTGTTGATTATTTAGGAAACGTATTTGCTTGGGGATGGGGCGAACATGGGAATTGTGGTCATGTAAATAGCAATAAAATAGATCATAATAGTACAGGTGATATAGCCACGCTACCTAATATAATATCATATTTAAATCCAATTCCCATTCCTAATGATGAATCAATTTTCAACATAAAATGTGGATGTGCAACTAGTTGGATTATTTCAGAAATGAAAAATTTAAAAAAAATAAAATAAAAATAGTATTTATTGTTTTTTTTAAGAAAAAAAAAAAATTTATACAATCACATGATATGCAGATTGAGTAATAAAGAAAAAAAAAAAAAAAAAAAAAAAAAAAAAAAAACAAAAAAAATTTTTAAAAAAAAAAAAAAAAAAAAAAAAAAAAAAAAAAAAAAAAAAACTAAAAAACCACAAAACTTTTTTAAAAAAACAAAAAAAGCAAATCCACAATAAAACAAAAACAGAAAAACCAACCATGACCCATTATTATTTCTTTATTTAACCTTGAAAAAAAAAAAAAAAAAAATTTCATCAACTATTCCCACAGTTGTTACTTGACAGACTGTTCAAATTATTATTATCATTAGATCTGGCACCCGGATCATATGAATTTAAATCATTAGGAAGTAAAAAATTATCCATTCCATCAAAATCCATGTTATCTAAATCAGTATGTATTAAGTCAAACTGACTACTTTCTATACTATCTAAATGAACCAAATTTTTATTTTGATCATCTTTGTCTTTTTCTATTTCATTTAAAGCACTCTCATCAAGAGTTGCATCGGGATCATCAGTATTTAAATGACCATTTGCCAAAGCGTAGTTATTAGAAATATTATTGATATTGGGATTCAAGTCAATATTAGATTTAGAAATGAATAATTCAGTTGTATTATTTTCTAGTTTGGTTTGTATTGATTCACCATTAAACTGGCCATGAGGATCAAAATTTATTCCTTTCATTGAACTTGAACGATCATTATTTTCATTACTATTGCTCTTAGTTTTGTCATCAATTTTGGTAAGATTAAAAGTATCATTATTACTATTAATATCGTCTATATTTGTAAACATATCAGCATTATAGATTGGCAAACTCTGATCATGAATGTTATTCGTGTTATTATTTTTGTTTTTCTTACCATCATTTTCTTTAGTATTGTTATCACCAGCTGTATTATCAATACTAGTTTTATCATTAGTATTAGTATTTGGGTTAGTAGCAATACTGGCATTTGAATTAGTGTTAATATCACCATTAACATCTTCATCCACATCTATAATATTAGATTTACCCTCAGTCTTCGTTTCGACGTTAGCATTATTAGTATCATTAGAGTTATTATTATATGTAATTTCATTTATTATTGTATTTGCGTCTGTGCTTTTGTTTTCGGTTATGTTACTTGTATTAGCTTTTATGTAGTTAGATTCTATATTATTATTATCTGTATTGTTATCTTTTTTGTCTTTTCCCTCTTCTTTAACCTCTGCTTTGCTTTCATTGTTACTTTCATTTTTGTCATCTCTGTTAGTGCCATTATTGTTGTTGTTCTTATGCTTATCATCTGTCGTCTCATTGGTAATATCGGTATTAATATCATTCTTTGTATCATTTATTCCGTTATTGTTAATTTCAATTGTACTAACAGCTTTATTGTAAACTTTATTGTCATTTTTACCATTGATAATACTTTCACTCTTAATGTCAGCATCGTTCTCACTAGTGGAACTATTTGTATTTTCAATAACTTTTGAAGTATTAGTATTATTGGAGTTATCTGAAGCAGATCCAATATTGATCGCACTAATATTATTTATATTGGAGGAAACATCTGAATTTAAAGAATTTTTTCTGCTCTTTGTTAATCTATCTGTATTATCAGTACTAGAAGATCTTTTATTAGAATTTTCTTTTTTAATATTATCATCAACACCTTCCTCTGTTTTGACAGTTGTCTCCTCTTGAAAAAACTCATCGTCATTTAAAGCAGATAGAAAATTATAATTAACTGGTACACGAATTAATTCATACATTTCATCGATTTTTGACTTCCAAACAAGATGAGAATCCATGTATCTCTGTAAAATATCACTGTCTTCTCTTGATAATCCATCTTTTATTGAAATCTTAGAGGTTAATCTTGTATTAGCAAAATCATATACTTTAGACATAGATTCAACATCCTTAGTAAAACTTTCTAAATCACTACACGAGGTTTTAACCATTTTAGCAAATATTCTAAATTGATCTGTTGCTGATTTATTATTATTTAGCATTGTTAAATATGTTAATATACGAACCAATAAAGGTCTTATTTCAGAGATCTATCATATTAAATGAGTTAGTTACTTTATACCTAATTAAAAATAAAAATAAAAATAAAAAAATAGAAAAAGAAAAAGAAAAAGAAAAAAATAAAATAAAAAAAAAAAAATTACATAATAAAATCAATTTATTCATAATATAAATAAAAAAATTTCTCACCTGTTGTTGAATTTTATTAACAGCTTCAATAGATTTTATTATATCGCCCGAACTACTGGGTATTCCATTTTCTACATTTATATTTTTTGGAGGCATACTCTTCCCCAATAGTATTTGGTTACCTTTTAAAAATAATTTAATCTGTTGTATTTAAAAAAATATTTGAATCTATATTTAAATTTTTTGTACACTTATAATTTAATTCTCTATAAGTTTAATTATATGAAAATTTTTATCCAATTTTTGCTATAAAAAAATATTTTGTTAACAATAAAAACTAACAAAAACAATATAAAAATAATATCTAACCTTTTTTAAAATAATAATAAGTCAATCTGATTATTTTTTCTGATAAAAAAAAATCTAAACTCAATTAAAAAAAGTTCTACCACAAATTAACAATTACCAGTAAAATCCAGTTTTAATTCCTATTTTCACAATACATTAATTATAAAATATTAACATAAAAAATAAATGCATATAGAGAATATTTAAATATTTATATAATATATTATCTTAGCTTTACACTAGTTGATTTATTTATATATTACAGTTTCATAATATATTTTAATTATTTAATGTGCCCTTAAGACTTTAAGAAACTAATTAAAAAAAAAAAAAAAAAAAATGAAAGGTAATACCCAGATAGTGTAGATTTTTATTCTTTTAATTTTTCTTTGTTAATTAAATAAAATATTCGTTTCCATGACAATAATTATATATGCTTTAATTAATTTAGTAGTAGTAATAATAAAGCAAAACACTATGTTAGAGCTGAGTAAACTACTCGACTAAATCCGAGTCGCACAATTTGAGCCGACTAAAAATCGACTTGAGTAGAAATAGCCAAGAATTTATAATATTTATTTTTCCAAAGTACATAATTTCACAGTAAATAAAAAACTATAAATTAATACTAGTTGGAGTTTTAAAAAGCATAGAAAATAAAAATCAAAATGATTTAACTTTGGTGTATTTACATGTTAACATATATTTTTTTTTTATTTTTTTATTTTTTTGGATTTAATCTCATTAAATTAAGTTATTTACATTAAAATTAAAGATTATTAATTGATAAAGTATGTAAATTAAAGTACATTAGCTTTAATTTAATAAATATTAATTGTGTGTGCTATAAATGATGATTATGCTTGGTTGGTTTTTAAGACAAAATTTGTAAACTTTAGTCGAGTTGAGTTGAGTAAACCGATACCCAGCTCCAAACTATACTTTATTTGATTTATAGAATGACCTAAAAATAATTGCTATAGTGATGATCGGATGTACCTTTAATAATCTAGAAGATCTAAGGACAGGTTGCTTTTATGTTTTTATATTTTAGTTATTATTCTATATAATATAATCAATAATGTTAAAATTGCGTTTAATTTTTTTGTTTGTTTATGAATTTATATTTAGTGTTAATTGACTTTTTACGTTTTATTTTAAAAGAATTCTAATATATTGTGCTTGGCTTTTATATTGTTTTACTATTTATAATTCCTGAAATTAATTTTGCTTAATTTAGATTGAGTTTTGATACGTAAATTTATAAATTTAACATAAGTTTTCCATATAAATATAAATTATTATATTTTTTTTAAAACAAAGTGCGAATTCTATGTAGTCTATGAAACTGTGTTTAAAATATTCGCTATTATTTTAAAGTTGCAAGCTAAAATACATTAAATAGACATTAATATAAATTAAATAAATCAAGTGTTAATTTAATATTAATTAAATATGATCTACACATAAAATTCTCAATTTATTTAGCTAGCGTACTATTGTTGGCTTTAGAATAATATAACCACAACTAAGCAAATAAGTAGCTTATTTGAGGCTGATTAACAATGAATGTACCTGTAATTCCAGTTACCAGAGCAATAGCTGTTATTTTAGAGACATAAGCGTAATAAAAAACAAAAAGTAATCTGGTGAAATAAAGTTAATTAGATGATGAATAGTAAATAAAAATAATAAATAGTACCGTAATAGTTTAATTATTTTATGTATCAAAATACTATTGTAAACAATAAGTTTTCAAGCAAGCTTTGTCAATGTATTTTTTATTATTTTAATGTCAATTAAAAATATAACGTGTTTAAGTTTTTACATGCTTTACTCGAAATTTGAAAACTAAAATGCAGGTATAGGAATGCAAAAGATTTTATAATTCGATAAATTTGAATAGATCTAGTTATATATTATATTTGTTCACTTTTGAATTTTTTTTAGCAAATATACTTTGAATTATTCTGTTTGCAAATATATTGCACCATCTGTTATTTTTTTGCTTTCAGGTTATATTATTATAAATTTATATCTAAATAAACATATGACCATTAAAGATTTATTAATATTAAAAATATCAAATTTCAATAAATAAAAGTAGATTATTTACAAATATATATTAAATTAAATTTACGTAGAATATAATTTTATATTAAATTTCACTTATAATGTTAGGCTAATTGAATTAATTACATTAATTAAACTGGGTCACAATTTTTAGAAATAGTGAAATAAGTATTTTAAAATTAGGATCTTACTGTACTTGAAATAGCAACTATATATGACTTATCTCAAGGTATAGCTTTAATTATTCTCTATCAATGTGTAATTATTGGATAATTTCTAAATATAATCTACTAATTATACTTACAATGTATTAATAACTATCCCCCCAATGAAACTCACTTACAAATGAGTCTGAGATAATAAAATGGAAATGTCCTTACTGCGACAACTCAAATAGCTGAATATGTGTATTTATTACCAATTTTGGATAATTAAAAAAATTGCCCTGAAGATAAAAATAATAAATGAGATTTGTTTATAATACAATGTAAACAAAGTTAAAAAAACTAGTTATTTAAAAAATATGAAATTGCAATATGAAAGGATCACTAATAATATTTTGAATTATAGAGTCTAACATGTTCTGAATTTAATGTATTATTTTAATTGTATATTAGTCAATGGTTGTTCGGAAAAATTAAAAAAATGCTGCATTGCTGGGAATAATATAGTAGGTCCAATATTAGTAAGCGACATCATTTACATTTGCATTTATATTTACATTTACATTTATATTTACATTTACATTAATGTTTTTGTGTTCACCCGAATAGGCAAGTAATCAATAAATAAAGAAACAGCAAAGAGTTAACGTGTGTACTAGTTTTAGTTTACAGTTTCAGTTTACAGTTTCGCTAATTATTTTTTATTTTGCAAGTAACTGTTAAATGCGATGAAAGAAATCCACTCATTTAAAATGATACAAAAATTTGTAAATATTTTATAAATAGAGAACCTAATATATAGAAATTTATTTGTATTTAATTTACATGTACTTTATGTATTTCTATTTAATGTGAATTATTCATGAAATATTAATACAAAAATTTTAAATAAATTAATGTTTTTTTTTATTTCTTTAAACTTTCAACTGTATATTAACGGTAAGGCCAGCACAAAACATGTACCTTTTCAAAATTAATTAATAATATACACAAATATGGTTATTAAAATTACTCTATTTAGCAAATTCAAAATAAGTAGGAATAATATATCAGATTTATAATCTATTAATAGTTTTATTAAATTATACTGATTATACCCTAACTTTAATAATTTTACATACAAAATCAACCTGAACTTCTTTTTTTTTTGTTTTTTTTTTGTTTTTTGTTTTTTGTTTTTTGTTTTTTGTTTTTCTTTCTGTTGCCAACGAAACAGAAAAAACTCTTCAATACGAACCCGGTAGTTTCACAAAAAATGTTGTCACCGCGGATTCGTGTTATAACAACTATTGTCATAGTGATGTCTTAATAAGCATAGTGTTGTAAATGTAGCGTTGTTAATGTGTAAGGTATTACACTTTACCCTACGTAAAGTTTAGGGTTAACACACTTTACCCTACTGGCGGTGTAGGGTTTGTGAAAACTTTTCATTATATAAAGATGGTGCTAAATAGTCTTTTAAATAAGTAAGTAATTTATAAAATAAAAACTAGTTAATAATCTAAACCTAATTCTTTCATAAAACATTAACAGATTAAGAGTCTTAATAAACATCATGTCGAATAATAACATTGATATAACCAACTATGAAATTAATCCTAAATTATCACCGGATATGATTATTTCTACTGATGATTGGATAAAACGAGCGGCAAGTCAATTGGAAAGTTTATCACTATCTGATAAACTAATTTGGACACCAATGGAATCAGACATGGAAGAATTTTGTGAAAAAATTAATAGTCAAATCATTACTTCATATGAAGCTCGACCGTTGAAGCACAATGCACTGCTTAGTCCAGCTAATTCAGTTAAAACTGAAAATTATGATTGGATTCAAAGAATAGACTTACTTTCTTGTTCCACAAGAATAAAAGATAATCTAAAAACAGAATCTTCGAAAGAAGATGTATTAGAATTTCTGAATTCAACCTTGGAATTGAAAATTAAAAGGGCAAATGCTCTAGAGATTTTAAAAAGATCGACCACAGGAAATTATAAATCATCAATTTGTGAGCGTGCTAATTCCCCGAGTGAATTTGTTAAAGTTTTGAAGGAAATATCAAATAAAAATTCAATAACTAAAACATTGCAATCTTTTAACGAATTGTTTTGCGGAGTTGAACCTCTACATGACGATTCTGACTTTGTCACTGAAATAAATAAAATATTCAATGATTTGGACGAAGCAAGAAAAACAATCCAAAGTGATGAATTTTGGCGGTACTTCAAACTTCATGTAATAAAAAATATCAGTACAAAGAAAACAGCTCGCGACCTAATTAAGGGTACTTTAAGTGGCTCCGATCGAGAATTTGGTCTTTCATCCGAAAAATTTGAGTCCACAATGAGGAACTTCTATTTGACAATTATCAACGTAGATAAAGTTCGTAACGATGAATCTGACAGATTCATTTTGTCTACTACTAATAAGGAATTAGTTAAGTTTAATCCAAAGAAAAAATCTTCCAAAAATAAAAAGAACAAAAGCAACTCAAACATAAAAAGTAGAGTATATTACTCTCTTTCTTTGCTTAATGAAAATGGTTTTGTTATAAGAAACCAAGATCATATTGTGGATAATCATAACTATGAAGATCTTGAAGTTAGTAAAGTTAACTGGATTAACAATCCAAAATTAAAAAATTTCAAATCTTCAATATTCATATTAGATTCTGGAGCAAATATGCATATTTGCAACAATATCAATCTTTTTAATAAAATTGAGGAAAGTAAAGATTTCATTAATCTTACAACATTAGGAGGAAGTATCAAAACAAATAAAACGGGTACAATAACTATATCTGATAATTCAAATAATAAAGTAACTTTAACTGAAGTATTGTTTGTCCCAAACTCCGAAATAAATATACTAAGTATGCCGTTAATCAAAAGGAATAACGAATTAGTATGGAACGTATGGGAAAACAAAGAAACTGTCAAATTTAAAAAATCTAATGATCGTTTTAAAATACTGACAAAAGATGGACTATCTTGTATTGACATTCGTCAATTTGAAAATAAAGCATATCAAAATTTAAGTATAATGGGTAAAAATACAAATGAAATATTTAATATCCATAGAAAATTAGGACATATTTCGTTTAAAACAATATTTAAAATGATTAAACTTCGCAAAAATACTGATATAAATCCAAAAATTTTGGATGGTTTGAACATACATGAATTAAAATGCATAACATGTACTCAAGCCAAAATGAGTAGAAAGCCATTTAAAAGTTCTATTACAATGTCTAATAAACCAGGAGATGTGATACACAGTGACATAGCGGGACCAATCTCTCCTGCGTCAATTTTAGGTCACAGATACATACTAAACTTTATTGACGATTACTCTGGCGTAATTTGGGTAATGTGTTTGAAAAATAAATCACAAGCCATTGAGGAAATAGGCAAATTTATACCATTTTTCAACAACCAGTTTAATACTAAAATAAAAATTTTTAGATCTGACAACGGAACAGAATATACATCTAAAAATACTCTCGGATTGCTCAATAAATATGGAATAAAACAACAATTGTCAACGCCATATTCACCCCAAAGCAATGGTGTTGCAGAAAGGGCTTGGCGCACCATATTTAATTGCACTAGAGCAGTACTTATAGAATCAAACTCTCCAAAATCTATCTGGCCTTACGCTGTGTATTACACAGTTACTACTCTCAATAAAGTATTAATATCAAACTCCTCAACTAAATTTGAGTCTAAATTTGAAAGACTATATAAATATAAACCTGACTTAAAAAATCAGTATATATTTGGATCAAATGTTGAAGTACTAATACCAAAAAAAAAGAGAAAGAGTAAACTAAATAACTTAACGGAATCAGGAATTTTTCTCGGACTATCGGAAAAGTCAAAAGGTTTTCTAGTGCTTAAAATGGCAGACTTAAAAGTGATAGTATCAAGAGAAATCGAAGTTTTTAATTCATTCACAAATATGACCAAATTGAAATCACTACTTGAAAAATCAAACAAAGAAGATCAATACGAGGGCTTCATGATAAGAAACTATGGTTTTCGCGAATCTGGAAGACCCAGTAATCAATTTAACATTCATAATAATTATCAAGGGGGGAAAAATGTAAAAGAATTAAATAATTCAGCAGACAATGTATTTCATGAAGAAATGGATGGAATAGAAGAAAATATAGAAATTCCAGACATAGAAATGGGACAAGAAACTCAAACTATGGAGCAAGCAGAAGAACCTGAAGAAATTGAAATTGATGAATGTGAAAACAATTCAATTGATGGCAATGAAAAAAGATCAAATGATCAAATCGCAACTACAATATCAGTAGATCTGTCTAAAGATCTAAGTAGAATAGATACTAAGCACAATCAATTGATACATATGTCTGAAAACAAACAAGAACCATATAATCAATTAGAATATCCAGTCAAATTAGTGGAATCAATTGAGAAAAATGACTCGTTATGTAAGACAAGCGATCACTACAAATATCAAAATGAAATAGGTTTAAATAAAAATAAGCAACTCCAAATAGAGTATCCCAGAAATTCTAGAAGCGCCTCTGGAAAATATTTGTTACTTAAAGGGGGAAGTGAAGATAGCGATGATCATAGTGATCTTAATTCTGATCAAGAAGATCTTCATTCTGATCAAGAAAAACAATTGATTGTGACTAATAGGAGTTCTGAACTAGTTGGAATGACACAATCAAATGTTGGTCGTAAAAGACCAAATCCCGAATCACAGGGAATTGCAATGTCCAAAATTGCTAAATTTTACACGTGTATTAAATCAGCAAATAAGGTGAGAATTCCAGAACAATATGAAGATATATTTCGTTTGCCACATAATGAGCAAATAAAGTGGAAGGAAGCCATGGACAGTGAACTACACTCACTAAGTAGCTTAAATACTTGGGAGGGAGTTAGTAGTAAACCAAAATCTCAGCGCTTGATAACCACAAGATGGGTTTATACAATTAAAACTAACTCAGCGGGAGAAATCCTACGTTATAAAGCTAGATTGGTAGCTCATGGTTATAAACAACTACCTGGAATACATTATAACGAGACATACAGTCCTGTTATAGGGAAAGGATGTATTCTATTACTATTCTCTATCGCTGTTAGAGAAAGCTTTATTATTGAACAAATAGACATATCTACTGCCTTCCTTAATGCGGAAATTGATATGGATAATTATATACTGCCTCCTAAAGAATATAATAATGTTCACAACTTTCCCTATTTAAAGCTAAAGAAAGCTTTATACGGACTTAAACAAAGTCCTCTACGTTGGTATATAACCATCTCTGAATTTATCGAATTCAAATTGGGATTTGTCAGATTGGATAAAGATAAGTCTATTTATCACAGAAGTAGTGGTAAAACACACGCGATAATAGGAGTCTACGTGGATGATATACTGATCATGGCCAAAGATCAAAACATCATTGAAGAAATAAAATCTATAATACTTAAAGAATACAAAGCACACGAATTAGGTGTGATAAATAAGTTTCTTGGATTGCATATTACTCAGGATTTGAAAAATCGCAAAATCACAATTGATGCTGCTGAATATATTTCAAAGAAAATTGACGAATTTTCACTCGAAGGAATATACGAAAGCAACTTACCTATAACTAGTACGAAATCACAAACGAAAGGGTCTCCTTTATCTAAAGAAAAACAGAGGGAGTATCAACAATTGGTAGGCACCTTACGTTACTTAGAAACCTGGATTAGACCAGATATTTCATACGGAGTTAAGGTGTTATCTCATCATTTGGTTGAAGCAACTAATCTCGAGTACGATAAAGCATTAAAATTATTTGGATATCTTCAAAAGACTAAAAATCTTCAATTGACTTTCACTTGTTCGAACAATAATGTGCTATCCGGTTTTACAGATGCTAGTTTTGCTAGCGAAAATCTTCGAAGATCTGTAACTGGAGGCGCTATTAAATTTGGAGAATGCTTGATTGATTGGTGGTCGATACGCCAATCAATAATTACCAACTCAACTATGGAAAGTGAGTTAATAGCTCTCAAAACATTATCAACTAAAATAAGCTTTTATCGTGAGATACTTATAGAATTGGGATATTCTCCGTCCAAAGAGATACCAATATTTGAAGATAATCAAAGCTTAATACAACGGTTCAAAACAAAAGAAATCGGAAAACTGTCAAAAACTCTCGAAATTAATTACCAACTAGTGGAACAAAAATTGCGTAACCGAGAAATAACTCTAATACAAGTCAGTACACATGAACAAATGGCAGATGGTTTTACAAAGAGTCTAGACATTGGCAAATTTAAAAAATTCGTATATAATCTTGGATTGAAGCCTAAAAGTTTATAATCCGAAATTTTGGGGAAGTGTTGTAAATTTAGCGTTGTTAATGTGTAAGGTATTACACTTTACCCTACGTAAAGTTTAGGGTTAACACACTTTACCCTACTGGCGGTGTAGGGTTTGTGAAAACTTTTCATTATATAAAGATGGTGCTAAATAGTCTTTTAAATAAGTAAGTAATTTATAAAATAAAAACTAGTTAATAATCTAAACCTAATTCTTTCATAAAACATTAACAAACATGATATTTCCCTATGGTAACCACAACCATTATATGAATAAAATAATATAAAGCTTTTGAAACTTTAAGATGAAACAATGCATATTACAAATACAAATAATTATCAACATATGTTTCATATATATTAAATTGTGGTTCATGTATAATGAATATGAGGTTTATCCCAGACTATAAATAGATAGCCTTTTTCCTTACTTAAATAAATAATTAAGCAGAATAACTAATATAATATTCGTTTATAACAATTACGTTTTACAAAGTAATACACATATACATATACAGTATCCTCTGTCTAAGTGCACGCTGCCTAAGTGCACACTCTGTCTAAGTGTACACCAAACCTATCTACCGACCCTGTTCCTATACTAAAGTGCACTAATGCACAGTGCACAGAAAAATTAAAAAATGTGCACTTAGTAAATGCCGGGTAAATTCCTTTCTGGGAATATTTTTTGTAATTAACTCGTAAAGCATGATATAATACATAATAATACAAAAATAGTATAGTTAGTTGACAACGATTTTTTAAGTTTCGTAGGAAAGAATGATAGAATAAAACTTCTATAATTACACAGCGATGTATAATAAGTTATTCTTTTCAAAGTAAAACAAATCTAAATGAATATTTATAATAAAAAATTTCAATTTATTATTTTTAACGCTATATTAAACTATTTAACTATCTAAGTAAAAAAATAAATACAAAAAGTAAAACAAATAAAAAATAAATATTACTCAACGTAAATACTACTTTTTTGAAAAAAAGCCACTAATTTTACCTTGATTATCCGGGTTGGAATCCATCTCCACTTTAATTTGTTTCGAACGCTTTAGCATTCCATCAATTAAAGTGTGAATCCCGGAATGCTTCTTATTAAAGTCTGCATCAGAGTGTTCACAAATAAATGAGACATTCTCCGCAAACTTAGAAGCTATTTCTTTTCTATAAAGAAATGACGAATTAGGATCAGTTAAATTTTTTTTTTCTTTTTTATCTTTTTCATTTTAATTTTCATTTTCACTTTCATTTTCATTTTCTCCATTTTTATTTTCACTTTCAGAAGAATCAATCCTTCCAGAAGCGATATCAATTAGATCATTATCAGTCAAATCAGACTGATCATGACTACTAATTTCAAATAAAATCAATTCATTTGCAGAGAGTGGGTCTCGAATAGAGCACTTCACCGCAAATTCGTTGATTACTTGTTGAAGCTCGTCACAAATAGTAGTATTTAGACGAGGAAAGTCTTCAGACTGACCTAATAAGCCAGAATGTCTCCAACAAGCTTTGATAGTTTCATGAGAAACTTTATTCCAAGAATCAACAATAAAATTCATTACTGTTCTTAGGTCAAGTTAATTGATTTAATTAACAAAAGATATAAAAAAAGAAAAATAAATAAATAAATAAATAAAAAAGTAAACAATTATATAAATCACGTAGATGAGATTGTAATAGTTAAATCATACACATACCTTATAAGCGTCAAGCTCTTGACTAGATTCAATAGCTTTAACAGCATTATTATAGTGCACAATATTGTATTGAGCTTTGAAATTTGCTATTATACCACAATCTAAGGGTTGAATTTTAGAAGCAGTATTAGGAGGTAAATAAAGAAGCTCGACAAATGGCACAGGCCGCAAAGAAATATGAGCCGAGCAATTGTAGCCAACGCAACACTTAATCGAGATTTATTATTTTTTTTTTCCTGCATATTATATTATCTTAATAACTATAAAATAATTGTATACACTGTACTTACCTTCAATATGAGATGTAGCAAATGTATACTTAGGTGCATTATTATAAAATAAACCTGTTTCCTCCATATTATATACATTTTCTACAGTATAAGTAGCAATTTTTTGAATCAAAGCAGGTAATGCATTTTCAATGGTTGAAATACTAGCACTTCCACTTTTACCGTGTAGATTAAATTTCTTTAAACAATTACGGGATTTAAAGTTTGTAAGCCAACCATCCGAAAAAACAATACCCGTAATATCAGCTTTTTCAGCTATATATTTGGCCAGTAAGAGGAATATTTTTTTTGCTCACGGCTAGCTACAAAAGCAACTAATGCTGATTCAAGAGCTTTATTTGTAACTTTATTATTTCTTCTTTTGTTTTTTTCAAATTCATTTAAATTTTTGTATTTGTCTTTTTGATTTAATATACGACTAATAGTAGTTCTACTTGGTTTGTTTTCTAGTTTTATCGAATATTTTGCCCAATCACAAAGCTGAGATTGCGTCAAGTCAGGTCTAGATTGAGCATATGAAACTATCATGCTTTTTTGTTCAAATGTTAATGCTTTATATGCCATAGTAAACGTATAAAATATAGATCAAACAGTTTATTAATTAAATTATTATTATTATATAACTCTAAAAAAAAATCGATAAACAATCTGCAGTTCCTTTATATCCTGTATTACGTATTATGTTACTAATATTTACCTAGGTAATCTCTATGAACGCTGTCTAACTGCACACTCTGTCCAACTGCACACTATACCCGTCCACCGAGAGTGTGCACTTAGACAGAGGATACTGTATATTTCACATTAATAATATTTACAAATCATGCCCCCTAAAAGACGGACACCAATTTCTACACCCGCCCCACAACAAGAGGTCCAACAGTTCTCACGTGAAATGTGTAATTATTCTCTTATCCTGACTAACATAGAATCATAACTCTAACAATGTGAATCTTATATCAACCTATTGTCATCTCACTATGTATAAATTTAAGAAAAGATAAATAAAAAATCCTACCCAATAATGGGTTATATTAACTATCTATTTATATATTTTAGAAAACCTCAAAATAAGCTAAAAACCTCATAACTAAAATATGAAAACAAGTTGAAACAAATTTAGTAAAGTCAAATAAAGAAGTTAGAAATATTTGTAGCAGTAAATAAAGAAATAAGTAATAAAAGATAGTAATAATAAATAAATAGTAAACAATGAAAACATAGCAACAGAAAAGGAATAAAGAAAACAGAGGAAAAAAAAAATAAAAAGTAAAGTAGGGTAAATAATTGAATAAAGAACAAGCTTAGTCTAATAAATTAGATATATATTTTTATTTAACATATTTAACTATATCCTGTTTATTAGTAAAATATACAAATAAAAATTATTTTTATTTATTTAAACATTACATGATAACTTAGCAAAGATATGATATATTGTCTGTGTAACTATAACAATAAAAACTTGAAAATTCAGTGTATAGAAAAAAAACTGCATACACTAAATAAATAATAGTTTTAATAAATTAATTTATCCATGTAACACCTTTATACCCTAACCCCTCCGGTGCAAGTTTTCTTCCGGTACATGGGTACCTACGGTATTTTTATTTTACTATTTAATTTTTTATGTGTGTTAATAAATTATGAATATTATATTTAAGTATAGCAACAAAAAACTAAATTTTTATTTATTTATTTATATATTATAATCCAACTATTTTCCCCCAGGTTTTTATACTTTATTGCTAATATAGAGGCCTACATTAATTCATGTAGAAACTATCATAGAAATTATTTATACCACCGTCTCTATGACTACGAAGTATCTATCCATGAAAACAGTAGCTATGACACGAATGAGCGGTGGCAAAATTCTTTGTGAAACTACCAGGTTCTATTTTTCACATCATCGATTTCAGTTTTATTTATAATTTCCGCTTCTTTTTGAAAACTAAGTTTTGAAATTAGAAGTTTTTGTGTAAACATGCTTTTCGTCTTTGGATCATATTAAATGCTAAAAATATAAATAACTTGTGCTTCATAAAGTTTTCATTCCCTGACGCAATTAGTAACTTAATATGCCTATTTATTTCTAATTTTTTTTTTCTTTCTCCTTCAAAACCGCCTATCCCATATGGGTATAAAGTAGGCATTAAACCTGGAAATAAATCCGGATTATTGTATTCAGAGATTGGCTAAGTTCCCGATTTATAAGAAAAATATTTTTCTTCTGCTTTTTCATTTTTATTTAAAGATTGTTTTAAGTTTGCTTTAAGTATCTCCTGATCCAATACATCTGTTGTAATATCTCCTATTATAGCAAATGACGTAAAGTCTTTTTTTTTTTTCAGGAATGCGTTTCCCTATAAAATGTATTTGTATTATTTCACTTAAATCATTTTTTCGTATTATTAATTCTTCAACAATTTTTGGATTTTGAATAAAGCTAATTATATTTCCTTTTAAAGCACTTTGTTTTGCATTAAACACTGGACCGCTTAATTTTATAATCATGCAATGTGCTCTGTATAAACTAATTAAAGTTTTTTTTGCAATAGTCATATCTTTTAGTTCAAAAGGACATTCTCCAACATACAAGTTGTTTGCCAAAGCTTTTTAAGACATTTCTGGATTTTTTTTTTTTAACGCACGTAAACACTCTTTACATATAGTAGCTTTTTCCTCGTTTATTCTTCCTTTTTCTGTTACACATAAACTGTTGAATTCTTTATTAATATATTCTTTATTGTGGCAGTGAGTAGGATGTTTTAATAAATGTTTATTAGGTATCTCCTTAATAAAAATTTCTTCAAATTGATTTATATTTTCTTTGATATTACATACTAAGCATATAAACTATTCAAAATTTTCATTTTTAAGATTTGATACAAAATTCTTTGCTAAATTATATTTTTTTGTTGTATTTACTTTATATATATTACCTATATCAATATCCGTGTTATTTATATTGTCTTCATCTATTCCTTTGAAAATATCTCTTGTGCTTGACTTTTCTATTTCTTCAAAATTTGTCTTTTTTATATTTTCTTTATGGCTCAAACATTTGTCGTTTGGATTTTTTACCCGATGTCTGCAGTAATTATAAGAACATTTATATTTTTTTGCTTGAATGTTTCCAATATTTGTTGTGTTAATTACTCCAGGACTTATTTTTTCAGCTTCCAATTCATTTCTTTCATTTTGAAGTTCGTTTTTACTTACTTCTACTTGTTCGTTATATTTTCTTTTTCTTTGCATTCTTTTTTTTTCATTTGAGTTTTCCATTTTGAAATTTTTTGATTTTTTTGGAGTTTTTTTCTTTTCTTAATTTTATTTATAATTTCTCTAATAAGCTTTTCTGGTTTTTTTTTAAGGTTTATCTCATTTTGACTTTATTTTTTTCTTATTCTTCTTAATTATTGAGCCCTATTTTTTTTTTCTTTTGTCTACTACATATTTCTTTTTTACTTTTTGACCAACTTTTTATAAAATAATGTTTTCCCCTTCTTCTTTGGATTTTTTTAGTGATGCTCCTGTAACTCCTGAAAAAACTAAACGTCCTTTAAGCAGAGATTCCAAACTTCAAAAAGCTTCTTATTCTGATTTTTTTAAACAGATTATGACTCAAACCAGAACTATTTCTTCTTTCATTCTTAATATAAAAACGAAGAATTTGAAATGTTCTTTTAATAAAAATTTTTCTAGTAGATCAAAACTTATTGAACCTGGGCTCTGTATTCGAAAGATTGGTCTTCCTAATAGTCCATTTTTGTTTTTTTCTATTGTTGGTTTTATTCTAGAAAAATCTTATTTATTTCCTGATGATTTTTCAGTAGAGCCAGTTAGATTTCCAAAGAAGTTAATTACCATCAGTGGCCAATATATAAATTGGAGTATCCCTTTTTATAATGCTCAAACAGAAAGGAACTCTAAAAAAATCGTTGTCAACTAACTATACTTTTTTTGTACTATTATGTATTACATAATGTTTTACGAGTTAATTACAAAATATATTTCTAGATGAGAAGTTACCCGGCACTTTATAAGTGCACATTTTTTAATTTTCCTGTGCACTGTGCATTAGTACATTTTAGTATGGAAACAGAATCGGTGGATCAATTTGGTGTGCAGTTAGACGAAGGATACTGTATAGCTTTTTTGATCAAGTTTACAAGCTTACTTCCTATGTTCTTTATTCAATTATTTACCCTACTTTATTTTTTTTGTTTTTCCTCTTTGTTTTCTTTATCACTTTATTTTGTTGTTATGTTTTTATTGTTTACTATCTATTTATTATTACTTCTTTTTATTTATTACTACCGTAGTATATACAGAAACGAGACAGCGTCCGAATAAGGCAAGAGAATGTAGCTTGAGAATGTAATGACTATCTAATATACTGAAGAAATTTACAAATATAAGACTTGTTTTGGAATTACGTAGTTTTACGACGTCAAGTAGTTTTCACAATATTTTATATAATTAATTCAATAATATTTTTCTATATAATTTGATAAAATTTATATTAATTATTATAAGCTAAAAAACTATTTTAAATATTGTTAAAATGACTTTTTAAATTGATTCTTTGCGATATACAACTAAAATTCTTATCTTTTTCAAGTAAATAAATATTGTAGTTACCATGCACGTGATTTCAATTTTCTTGCCTTATTCGGACGCTGTCTCGTTTCTATGTCTGTTTCGTTTCTGTATATACTACGGTACTAGTTAATTTTAAATATTTACTACGCTGTATTTAAATTATATTATAATATAATATAATGTTAGAATTGAAATGTAATTTTAGGTAAAACGTAGTTTTAAGAAAAATATATATAAGTAAAAATATGACAAAAAAACTCTATTTTCTAAACTAAAATTATGGACAAGTATATAATATAAAAACCAGTGAAAACTTTTACTACAACCCTGAACTTTACGTTCCCGGACATAAAAGTATAAAATTTACTTAAGCTAAGTATGAAATATACTTAAGGTAAAATAAGGTGGATTTTAATATATAATGTATAATACTATGCTATTTTCTGGGCCACACTATAATAAACTACACTGGGCTACATTATACTACTCTACAATATGTTATGTTGTACTTTTCTACACTAGACTATGTTATGTTATGTTGTAATGTCCTATAATATACAGTATCCTCTGTCTAAGTGCACACCCTCGGTGGACGGGTTTGGTGTGCAGTTAGACAGCGTTCATAGGTATTACCTAGATAAATATATAACTAGCATATTACATAATGCACTATATAAAGGAACTGCAGATTTTTTATCGATTTTTCTTTTACAGTTATATAATAATAATAATTTAATTAATAAACTGTTTGATCTATATTTTATACGTTTACTATGGCATATAAAGCATTAACATTTGAACAAAAAAGCATGATAGTTTCATATGCTCAATCTAGACCTGACTTGACGCAATCTCAGCTTTGTGATTGGGCAAAATATTCGATAAAACTAGAAAACAAACCAAGTAGAACTACTATTAGTCGTATATTAAATCAAAAAGACAAATAAAACATTTAAATGAATTTGAAAAAAACAAAAAAAAAAATAATAAAGTTACAAATAAAGCTCTTGAATCAGCATTAGTTGCTTTTGTAGCTAGCTGTGAGCAAAAAAATATTCCTCTTACTGGCCAAATGATAATTCATAAAGCGAAATATATAGCTGAAAAAGCTGATATTACGAGTACTATTTTTTAGCATGGTTGGCTTACAAACTTTAAATCCCGTAATGGTTTAAAGAAATTTAATCTACACGGTGAAAGTGGAAGTGCTAGTATTCCAACTATTGTAAATGCATTACCAACCCTAAAACAAAAAATAAGAAGGTATGATGTAGCAAATGTATATAATATGGAGGAAACAGGTTTATTTTATAATAATGCACTTAAGCCAAGAGCATTTAATAAAAAATCCGGTAAACAACTAGGCTTCTGGTACCAGCATAATAAAAATGCCTGGATGACCAGAAGCTTCTTTACAGAGTTTCTGGAGAACTTTTCGGCTCATGTTGGGAGAAATGTTCTATTAATTCTAGACAATTGCTCGGCTCATATTCTTTTGCGGCCTGTGCCATTTGTCGAGCTTCTTTATTTACCTCCTAATACTGCTTCTAAAATTCAACCCTTAGATTGTGGTATAATAGCAAACTTCAAAGCTCAATACAATATTGTGCACTATAATAATGCTGCTGAAGCTATTGAATCTGGTCAAGAGCTTGACGCTTATATGGTATGTGTATTATTTAACTATTACAATCTCATCTACGTGATTTATATAATTGTTTACTTTTTTATTTGGGAAATGATATTGCCCCCCCTCGTTTTTACTCGTTCAACACCCCCAATATGAGCGCCTGGCCTAGTCAGCTTCCGTTTTTGGATAGATTTCACGTATTAGGATTAGTTGCGTGCATTTATAATAATATTAATAATAAATTAATAAATTTACAAATAAAATTATAAATATTTTCTCTTTTTGTAGTTTATTTCCTATTTAGTATGTGTACTTGTAATCTGGTTGCTATGAACATATTTTTAGCAATGGGAATTGATAATGCCAGCCAACCTTTTTAGCCTGTACAGCCAAGTTAAGGACTTATGTAATACATTAATAATAAATTACTTACCATATATAGTAATTATTTAGAAAATAGGAAAATAACTAGTTTAATTAAATTTTAATGTCATAGATACATCTTGTTATAGAAATACATTTGTTTATTTGCGGCAGTGGTTACTATATTGACTAACTGAGAAGAAAAAGTCAGTATTACAAGACAATATGAGATCTTTTTCTGACAGACTCTTGTTGCTAGACGATGAAATGATTTCATTTTATCCTTCAGAACAAGATTATGTAATTAAAACGATTGAAAAGTTCATACGGGGTGACATACCTATTATCGCTCTACTAAACATTGCACAATCAAGAGGAAGACCTTTTTTTTCTACTAGAAGGATCCCAACTGCCGCTGAAAGAGTTGAGACTCCGCAAAGAAGACTCAGATGTGGTTATTGTGGAACTTATGGTCATAACCGTAGTTCTTGTCCTCATAGTAACAATAATTAAGTAGTTAATATAAAAATACTTTTTACTTACCTAAATAGGCATAATATTGCAAAATAGGATTATAAAAGTTGTAAATTTAATAAATATGTATCTATGCTACTAAAATTTAATTAAAACTAGGCATTTTCCTATTTTCTAAATAATTACTATATATGGTAGGTAATTTATTATAAATTAATTACGTAACCCTTTAACTTGGCTGTACAGGCTAAAAAGGTCGGCTGGCATTATCAATTCCCTTTAGCAATATAGTTAATTTTATATTTTAAGTCAACTAAGTACAAAAGGTAATACCTACTAACACCTAAATTTAGAAGATGATTTTTCATAGAAAACTAATGAGTTTCTCCCATATTTTCACATACAAACAAATTTAACTTATAATTCATCTTAAGCAGCTCTATTCTATTAGTTATTGCGCACTAAGATATTTTAAATTATTTTTAAATTTTATATACAATACATCTATTTTTATTAAATTTTATACACAATGAATAATTCTAATAATTCCAATACTCCCAATTCATTAACTTTTGTCCCTGACACTGTTAATACTTCTAAGACTCCAACTAATTTCTTAACTTTCATTCCTTATAAATTTCCTCATGTTTCTAATGTTTCTAATGTCTCTTATGCTGTTTCCACTTCGAATGATTCCTTGAGTTTTGTTCCTTATACTGTTCCTACTGTTCCTACTGTTTCTAATGTTGCTAATGTTACCAGTTTACTACATGTTCCTAATGTTACTCCTAATGTGTATAATGTTGCTAATATCCCTAATATTCATAATGTTCCTACTGTTCCTAATGTTTCTTTTTTTCATAATGTTGCTAATGTCCTTGACACAACAAACTATTTAAACGTAGATCAGTATATAGATAATATAAATTATTTTATTTCACCAAACATGGCTCAGTTAGATTGTAGTATATATTTTAATACAGTAAATGAGATAAAAGAATACATAGATGAATGGAATAAAAAGTTCAAAGAACAAATTGTAGTTTACAACAGACGTGAATAAAATAAGATACAAGTGTATGCTTGGAGGAAAATATAGGAATCGTACTGGAATAGATCCTACACTTCATATTTGAAAGACAAGTACGCGACTAATCGATTGTCAATTTAGAATTACAATTAGATTATCTCAAAAGGGGTGGTCTGTTTTTGTGGTAGAACCTAGAAACAACCATTTTCTTCTTTCAGATGCAGATAGCATTCCTCCCAAAGAACTTTAAGTTCCGAAAAAAGAAAAATTATTTATGTTTTAACTACGTCTGGGGCCAAGCCAAGAAAAATTACAGCTGCTCTACGAGACCAATTCCCAGATACAAATATATCTTCGAGATTGATTTATAAATACAGAAATAAAATGTACAAAGAAAAGTTAAATGGTAAAACAGAAATACAATATTTATATGATAAATTACGTAATAGTATTACTTGGAAGGCAAAAATAAAATTTAATTCAGAAAATGAAATAGAAAACTTATATATCAGAAACAATGAATCAATAATAAAGACAAAAAAGTTTTACAAAGTACTACTAGGAGATTGTAATTATGAAACTAATAAATTTGCTTACCTCTTCTTGTAATTATTGGAATATCTTGCACTGGTAGGAGTTTCATAGTATGCCTGTTTTTTTTGAAATTAAAGGTTCAAACAAACTACAGCTGGGCATTGAAATGTCTTCGCGAAGATCTTCAAAATCTGAACCCAAAATTATTTATCACTGATAAAGAATCTGCTTTTATTAATTCAATTTCTGAAGTATTTCTAAATAGCAAGCATTTATTATACGTTTGGCATCTAAACAAAAGTATTTTGGCTAAATGTAAGCCAATACTAAAAGATCGTTGGAATGAATTTAACAGTGACTTACAAACTTTGATCTATGCTAGGACACAGGAATTATTTCAACAAAATTGGGATTTATTAAAAGAAAAATGGGCATACCGTGGACTTTTCGTTTATGCCATTATGGTTGTATTACAACCTCTCGGGTTGAGGACACTTATGCCTCAATTAAAAAATTTATCGAAGTTTCTACCTTAAATCTATCAAATGCATTTGCACAACTTGATAGTATGGTAAGTAATTAACTGGAGGAGGATAGATTATTAATTAATAAACAAAAATTAGTTAAGCCACATCGATTTCAAATATCGTTTTTACAATTAATCAACAATAGGGTTTCAGACTTTACAGTATCTATGGTAAGTTTATTTTTCTTTTTTTTATTGCTTGAATACTAAAATGTGTATTTACGCGTAAATATTATTTAAATTTTTAATAAATACAAAAAAATCACAAATTACCCTGATACAAAACCAGTGATTGCTTTTGTGATGCAAAAATGTATGGACTCCCATGCCACCATTAATTAAAGGAGTTATTGGAAGCTCATCCAAATGGCAAATTACCAATTACGGTTGTAGATAAACAATGGTGGCTTAATCATGAGGCAATTGTTCATGAATCTACAGCATCTAATGATCACTCTTTTGAAACGGAAATGCTTCAACTAATTGAAAAATATCCGTCTTTACATCCATCACAACAAGAGTTCCTTAGAAAGGTGGTTAAGGATGGTTTAGAGGGTAACATACCAATAATTCAGCAACCAGAATATATTAGGTCACGTGGTAGACTTTTTTTTTCTACTCGACAAATACCTACTGCAGCAGAAAGAGTTGAACAATTGCCAAAGCAAAATAGGTGCAGTGTGTGAAGTCGTAAGCTCTTCTTCAGGTTGCCTAGGGAGGTTGTCAGTACTACGTGTGACCGGCATTGTATATATTCTATTTATTCTTGTTTCTATTGATGTTTTTTTTATATTCCAAAGTTACTTTTTATTTCTATGTATTTTCTACTTATTTATATTCTAAATACAAATTTCTACTAATTATTTGAAGCCCCACAGTTTGTCCTTCTTTAGTTCAAAGTGGGACTCTTTAACCATAATTGTTACGTAAGTATTTAGTCACTGTTTAATTCAAAGATCACGTGACTAAACTTCCTTACACAGTGCATGTGGGAATTTTGGGCATAACCGTGCCGGATGTTCGAGAAATCAAACATAATTATTTCCATAGTAACAAACTCATAAATATTCATACTAAATAGGAAATAGACTACAAAAAAAGAATATATTTATAATTTTACTTGTAAATTTATTAATTTATTATTAATATTGTTTTAAATGCGCACAACTAATTCTAATACGTGAAATTTATCCAAAAACGGAAGCTGACTAAGCCAGGCGCTCATATTGGGGGTGTCGAACGAGTAAGAACGAGGAGGGCAATATCATTTCCCTACTATTATTGTATTCCTTTCTTCGTTGAATCATCCTATCCAACGTGAAAAAAGGACCTTGTCTTTTTCGAAGGTTAGGTTTTATAACAAGATATTTATTATACTTTTCCATTAGTAATTTTTTTATTGTATTTTTATTAATCGTGACAAGCAAAAGCTCTAATTTAACACGAGGATCAAGACAAGCTATTACAGCCAATTCCTCGCTTTGTATTAATTTAAGATAAGTGCCCAATTTTTCTATCATGTCATTATTTGCACTTTCAATTTCCAAATATTGCAGGCTTCAAATATTTCTAAGCAAATCAGTATGCAGGCATTCAAAAAAAAAAATGTTAATACCTATTGTTGAATAAGTGGAACCTGACAATTGGCAAGTGATTTCTTCAAATGGTTTTAAATAATCTATTATAATACTATCTTTAGCTTCTTCTTCTAGTGATAAAGCATATTTTCCTAAGTAAGTATCTAGTCTCATTTTTTCCTTTACTACTAAAGGAATGTTTTTATAACTAACTAACATATAGTAGGTACTATTCCAACGGTGAATTACATCAATAGGTAAGTTAATAATATTCATGCCGGCAGGATACATTTCAGTATACTGTTGATTTAATTTTGTAGACTGTTTTAACAATACTGACATATCATGAATTTTTTCAATTATAGGTAAGACAGATTTTATTCCACTTGATACGACAAGATGTAATATATGTGCACCACATCTAAGGTGAATTGGTGGAATAGCGTCTTGAGATTTGTATTCATCCTGAATAATTGATAATGCAGAATATTATTTTTTGCATTATCAGTTGTTATGCTTAAGACTTTTTTTTCAAGTTCAAAAGACTTTATAATTGAATTTATTTCCCTGAATAATGAAACATTATCGTGAGAATAAGGATGTACTGTTATGTCTAACACAGCAGACTGGATTTTGAATTCTGCGTCGATCCAGTGTATGGTGACACCTAGAAATGGTGTTCGAGACCTAGAAGCCCACAGGTCTAGTGTTAACGAAACCATTTGACAATCTTTTAAGTAGTTTTTAATTTTTTTCGTGTTTCGATAAATTCTTGTTTTATGTTTCTCGTAAATGTTTGTCTGCTTTCCAATTTTACAGTACTATTCAAGGATTGAAGAAGCTCGAGGAACTCAGGTTCTTCAATTGTTGATAAAGGTTTGTTAGTTCTTACAACCCAACCATTAAAACGGTTCTTAAAGCTGGCTTCTTGTTCTGGCGAAAGTGGAACTAACGGACCGTCTGAAAGTAGACCGTTAAAAAATTAGACGACTAAAAGACGGTTACTATGGAAAAGACGGTCTAGTTGCCCAGCTCTAACTTTAGGGGATTACAAAATTTGACATTTGTAAAAATTAAATTTAGTATGGAAAAAAAAGTGGTTGTTATGTTAGTTATTCCTGTGCGGATAAAAATATTTTTTTGATGAAATTCGTTTTTTATTTTTACTCGTCAAGGTTAGTCGTTAAGACTCTTCAATGAGAAAGTAGTCGGTTGTTTAGTCGTCATGAAGAGTAAACTATTAAAAATTTAGTCTTCAGGTTGCCCTACGAATTTTCGATTGCATTGCAACGAGAAGTGATCGGGACGTCTATAGGGTCGCTATGGTAATTTCAAAGTATTATTAATGTATTAGAAATCAATTTCTTTTCTCAAAAAAGTAACGTAGCTACTAAAAACAATCGATTGCCGTATTTAGTATATATATATGTTTTCCGGTTTTAATTTTGAAAATTACACCAAAAACTCAATTAAAATTTAAAACATTTCAAATTAAAAGTAATATTTCCTATAAAAATTACATTATCTGCACCACATCAAACTGAAAAATTAAAATGTCATCTGAAAATACTATCGTATCCCATTCTTCTCCATCGTCTAATATTTTTTTTTCTAGCTATGAGGAATCCAAAACGTATTGTGAGCGTTGGGGGAAGGATAATGGGATAGTACTAGTACGAGGCAACACCAAATTTACAATTTGTTGCCACAAATATGGAACATATGAAAACAAGCATAATCTTAGTGACCAAGACAGAGTTAAAAAAACACGCTCTAGAAAAACAGAATGTCCATACAGACTGACTATTAAAAAAATTCGTGGAAGTAGTATTGAAAAGCCATATTTTATTTTCACTAAATGCAATATTCATAACCATACTTTATATAATGATGCAAAGTCAATAACGCATAACGGAGTGAAACATTCAGAAGAGTTTATGGCAACTTTAAGAAGCTTGTCTGAAAATAAGATAGAGCCTTTGAAAATTAGAAAAATTCTACGAGAAACTTTTACTGACGAATTTATTAATTTAAGAGATATTTACAATTTTCAGCAAATCACTAAAAATCTTTGTTAAATGGTTTGACAAGCACACAGGCGACTATTAGGGATTTATGTAGTAGTAATAAATACTTAGTAAATTATGAAACTGACAATAACTCCAAAATGTGCAAAATATTTTTTTGTGAAAAACACTCAACAGAAATTGCAATAAAATATAGCAGTGTGTATTTGTTAGATTCAACATACAAAACAAATTTTTATAACTTTCCTACATTGCATATTGTTGCGTTGTGTCCTAGCGGTGAATCAATATCCGGAGGATTTTGCTTTATGAAAAAAGAAGATTCTGAATCATATTCATGGGCTTTAAGTTGCTTGGAGTAACCTATTAGCCTTACGTCTCTCTATACGAGAGGACTTCAGGGATAAATCATAGTCTTTATATAATCATGTCTATAAATCATAATATCAGCTTAATTAGAGCATATGTGTGCAAGTTTTGGAGGCGAATACTCCTGCAATTATTGTTACAGATCGACAACTTGCTCTTTTTAATCGAATTAAGCGTTATTTTCCTAATTGTGTTCATTTATTATGTATTTGGCATATTATGAAAAATGTGCTTTCAAAATGCAAAGTAACGTTTAGCTCAAATCAAACTATTGAAGAAATTATGAGTGCTTTTAGAAATGCAGTATATTCTACAACGTCTCAAGCATTTACAGACGCTTGTACTAAATTAAGTGAAAAAGCAAGTGTTGGTTTTATACAGTATTTAAATAACGCTTGGTGGCCATATAAAAATATGTTTGTTCATTATAAATTATCTGGAGTACTACATTACGGATGTCTTTCCTCTTCTAGAGTGGAATCTGCACATAATCGCTGGAAAAACTATTTATGCAAATGCCCTGGGGACTTCTTTAACGTTCTCAATGCCACTGGACGATATTTTTCTGACCAAGGATTGACACATCATGATATTATGGAAAATAATTACGATTTTTCATTTTTAATAAAATCAACTTGGTTTCCGTTCAAGCAGGTAGAAAAATATATATTTAGATATGCAGTTGATAAAATAATAAAAGAATTTGAAACATTTCAAAGAAATAATAATTACTCTTTCCCTCTTCCGCAATGCAATTGTTTATATTCATCACATTGCGGACTTCCGTGTATACATCGCCTTTCTTATTGCATACAAAACAATATTTTTTTCACAATTGAAGAGTTTAATAATCATTGGAGAATTAAAAATCCTGGCAGTTTAAACTTCACCACAAACACGCTACAAAATACAAATACTGAACTGGGATCACTTTTAATCTATAATTCAAATAATAATTCTACAATTACTCAAAATAATATTGACAGCTATTCAACAAATGTGGGTATTAATAATAATAATTTACTTTCAGATGAAATTTTATTATTAGAAAGCATACTAGATCCAACACGAATATATAAAAACAAGTGTCATAAAGTAAATAGAATTACAAGAACTGAACGTCTACCTTCATCATTTGAAATCATTGATTCACAAGTATCTAGGACTCAGTTTCAAAGAACCTATACATGCAGTCGATGTAGATCTCAAGGTCATAGACGTAATAATTGTCCAAATACAAGTAGCTTAATTTAAATTTTTATATATTTTTGTTGTTTTAATTAATTATTTATAATTTACATACTTAAAAATATACTATTTTAAATTACATAACACATTTTCTGTTGCTACACTACATAATATGCATACTAAATACGGCAATCGATTGTTTTTAGTAGCTACGTTACTTTTTTGAGAAAAATAATTGATTGCTAATGTATTAATAATACTTTTATATTACCATAGCGACCCCATAGACGTCCCGATCACTTCTCCATTGCAACGAATTTCATCATAAGGAAAATTAAAAATTGAAAATATGTATAACGTAGTAATTACGCTTTCTGATGAATTCTATTTTGATTTCCTCTGAATTTTTGAATGAGTCTGTTGCCCAAGCACCGTTTGACGTGATACTGTTACGATAAGTGTAGCCCTAGTCATGTGACTTTATGCACATGACAAACCCTAAGCAGTACCTATGGTTTACCTCTCGGGTATTTATACTTAGTTTTGTGTTTCAAGCTCTTTTATGAAACTTATTTTACTCGTGTCTTATATGTCTTTCCTTTTACTATTGTTTTGTTTTATGTTTAATACTTTACAGCTATTTTTGTTTTACTTGTTACATATAATGTTTTACTTTACTTTTATATAGTTTACATTTGAATATAA
>JAJLXO010000004.1:27383-41532 GCA_030571375.1 Botryozyma mucatilis | reverse complement strand
TTTTATTTATTTATTTATTTATTTATTATTTTATTATTATTATTACTTTTATTTTCTTAATTCAATCATCTTGATTTGCGTTTTAGTATTTATTAGCAGATCATAAATATACATATCATGCCATAGCAACAACTAAGGATCTGGTTTATAAATGAGTAAAATAATAATAAAATAATAAAATAAATAAAATAATTAAATAAATAAAATAATTAAATAAATAAAATAAATAAAATAATAATAAAATAATAACAAATACAATATGCTAAGATTATTTGCTAGAAATTTAAATACAAAAGTTCCTCCTCCACAAGGTGGACCTAAATTACGTTATGTATTAGGGGTGGCATTAGGTGGTACTATTGCATTTATGGGTGTTGCTAAATATCTTGAACCAAACCATCCTAAACTAACGACACCACCTAATGATAATAAAAAAGAAAATTTTAATAATGGAAATATCCCTAATAATACAATTATTACACCACAAAATGCTCATGTTGTATTTGTATTAGGTGGTCCAGGTGCTGGGAAAGGAACACAATGTGAAAAATTAGTAAATGATTATGGTTTTATTCATTTATCAGCTGGTGATTTATTAAGAGCTGAACAAAATAGACCAGATTCTCAATATGGTGATTTAATTTCAAAATGTATTAAAGAAGGAACTATAGTTCCACAAGATATTACAATTGCATTATTACAAAGAGCAATGCAAGATGCTATTAAAAATAATAATAATGGTGTAGTTAGATTCTTAGTTGATGGTTTCCCACGAAAAATGGATCAAGCTATAACATTTGAAGAAAAAATCGTACCTTGTCGTGCAGTTTTATTTATTGATTGTCCTGAAACTGTTATGCTTCAAAGATTACTTAATCGTGGTAAAACATCTGGTCGTGCTGATGATAATATTGAATCAATTAAAAAGAGATTTAAAACTTTTACTGATACTTCAATGCCTGTTGTTAATTATTTTTCATTAGTTGATAAAGTTGTTTCTGTTTCATGTGTTCCACCTTCTGATAAAGTTTATCAAGAGGTGAAACAAAAACTTGGTCCTTATTTAAATTAGAATTGTATTTATAAGATTGTATATATATTTATTATTTAAAAGTATATGTATTTTTTTTTAAAAAAAAACTGTAAGTAGTATAAGTTAATTTGTTTTTAAAAAGTATAAGATTTACATTGTAGTATACATTATATTCAAATTGAATAAAATTTTAACTATATATATACTTATCTATTGCTGCAAAATACCAATTACAGATCGCAATGATGTCTTCCACTCATTCAATCCACAAGCAATAGAATTCCATTGTGCAGGACCAAAAACTCTGGTAGATGCCTTAAATACTAATAATGAAGAATTCATTTGAGACATACGTCCTTCAACAAGTCCCGCTCGAATAACATCAATAACCCAAGATTCCACCTCATCAACATCAACATCTATACATTCTCCAATATCTTTATATTTTAATATATTCAATGGATTTTCTTTTAAATCTTCATCATTCTCCTTATCTTTATTATCAATATTTTTTGTATTTATTTTGCTATTCATAAGACATTGATCTGCAAGTGTAGCAATTGATAAAAGTTTAATTTTACGAATTAATCCATTTGTAGATATGTTATATTTTTTTAAATCATCTATAACATAATTTAATTTCAATACTTTTTCAAGATCTTTATGATTACCTTCTGGATTAGTCATTACATTAGCTATACATGCAAGACCTGATTTTGATGAAGATGATGCAATAAATGTTTGAATAGGTTCTGATGACAAAAGTTTATCAAATTCCACAACTTCTGGTATAGAAATTGCTGCAGCAATTGCTTTTTCAATACCATATTGAGAGGATGTAATAGTAGCACCTTTAATATAATATGAATATGCTTTAAGTGGATCTACGGGATATATAATATCTGCGAGACGAATATAATCATTGTTATTATTATTATTATTATTGTTATTGTTATTGTTATTATTAGGTTTTGGCCATGATGAAAACCATGATTGTACATAAATACCAAGTTGAGGAGCAAGTAGTGGATAATAACCTTTTGAAACAGCTAATGAAGAAATTTCAAAAAATAAATTTCTTACCCATTCAGCAATTTTATCTTTTACACTATTATTATTATTATTGTTATTACTATTATCATTATTATTATTATTATTATTATTTGACAAAATTTCATATTCTTGTTGAAGGGAATTAAAAGCAGACGTTAAAATTGAAAGAACAGTAGGAACGGATACAGAAATTGAAGCATTTTTAATTAAAATTGTTACAAAATCTTTAATTAATTCATCAAATACAATTACATTTTCTTCCTTAAGTAAAACATGAGAAACAAGGAAAAAAAAAATAAAATTAACTGCAGCTTCAAATTCATTATCTCTAGGTAAAGTAGCAAGAATAGGGATAGCTTTTTTAACTACCAATTGTGTAAGTTTTATATCATCTAATTCAGAAATATTTTCATTAATTTCCTCTAAATTATTATTATTATTATTATTATTATTATTATTTGCATTTAAAAATTCTTTTTGACTACGTGCAAGAGAAATAATATCTCCTACAACTTTGCGTGAATCTCCTGCAAAAGCAGGATGGTCCATTTGGAATTTTTCCATCTGTATGTTAGTTATGTGTTATAAAATATAAATTATATTTTAAATATTCATCTAATCTTACCTTAAAAACTGTTCAATTAACAATATTTTAATATTTTAATATATTATATTATATGATATTATTTTATATTATATTTTTACTATTAAAATATTTTTAAATTATTATTTAAAAATATTAAAAAAATTTGCGTTGCTAAGAAACAATAAATTTTTATTTTTTCCTTAAAATATAAATTACTAACAAATTATAATCCACTAGAAAAGACGCATATTAGGGTTATAATGCATAAGTGTGTATTCAAAGTATATTTATGCTGTGACTACATGACTACAGATTTATATTATATTATACATAACATATTGTATGGTGAAATGTACACATATAGTAGTAGAATAATAATAGTAAATAAATAATAATATATAAAATCATATGCCATATCATATTTATATGGTTAGCTATTACTATTCTATTAATATAATATACTTTATCAATATATAATAATATACAATCGTATATTATATCATTCTAAATTCTGCATGGTGAAATGTATATGTTATAGTAATAGTTAATCAATATATAATGTAATATACTATTGTATATATTATACACTAAAGAAAAATAGAAAACAAATAATTAGATATTGTAATTATATGTATACACATACACATACATATACACATACATATACACGTATATACACGTATATATATACATTCAATAATACATTCAATATATACAATAATAATCGCTATAATATGTAGTATATAAAATATAATAGACAATAATATAATAGACAATAATATAATATACAATAGTAATCTAGAATATACAATATAATTTACATATACAATGTAATCAAAATATACAAAGTATATACATACTACATACTTTACTATACTATGGCAATCAGTAAATACCATAGTAATTATCTATTCTTCTTGACAACACATATAAATATTTATAAATTTCTTAAACGATAGTAAATAAAATAAAATAAAATAAAATGGATTTAAGCAAACGTGACCTAATATGAAGCAGTAAGCATAAGAATATAACTAAAAGGATTTAAATAATAGAAATTTTTATAATAGTTTATAGTAATAAATATATTATAGAGTAGTGTATAATTATATATATAAATACAATCAATAAATGTAAATAATAAATAATAATAATTTAATAATAAAAACACACCTGCACCTTTGCATTTGTATGTTCATTTCGAATATTATTTAATTCACATTTGTGTATACTAAATTTTATACAACACTTTACTCTTATAGTAAACATTTACTAGCATTTAAGTATTTCATCATTATAATTTAACTGTAATATAATAAAATATTAACTTTTTATAGAATAAAAAAGCTGTACATTAAAAACTATTTTTTTTTTTTTTTTTTTTTTCAATTTCATTGCGTTTTAAAGATACATCGTTTAACCCTTACAAACTAAAAATAAATATGATATTAAATTTTTTTTTTAATATTATTTTTATAAAGCAAGTAACTTAGAGAATAAGATTGTTATTATTGTTATGATTTTACATTTTTTATACTATTTTTATATTATTATTTATTTTTATACCATATAAATTAATACATATTTTACTTTATACTGTTAATTTATTTTTTATTCTTGATAGTTTTTCTATACTATTAAATAGCATATTTACATTTTATTCTAAAATCTCATCTCATTTATTGTAATAATAATAACTATACAATAACAACTATAGAATAAAAATATAATATCAACAATAGAAACAACAACATAAACAACAACATAAACAAACAAATGAGTCCACCCTCAACTCATACCCCCTTTGCTAAAAATGGCTTTAGACTTATAAACGATCCAAAACTAAATAGAAAAAAAAATAATAATCAAACCAAATTAAATAATCAAACTAAACCTTCTCAAATTAAATTATCCTCTTTACCCCCATCTCATGATAGAGATCCTAGAAAAATTTTGGATAACAAAAATAAATTTTTAAACAAAAAATCTGATCATGAATTATCTTCACTACGTAAAGTATTACGCAAATCTTTAATAATACCCCGTTTTGTTAATGATCCTAATCCATCATCTTTTACCTTTGAATCACATCCATATGCTCCTCCTCCTCCTCCATCAAATATTATAACCGTATCTGGTTTTCTTCCACAATTGTCTGATTCTATATTAAATCAAACCTTTCGTACTTTTGGTTTAATAGATTCAATTTCACGTGCAACTGACCCTCAATCTGGTGCTCCTCTACCTTTAGCAACAATAACTTTTGTAAATGATTTAGCTCTTGCTGCCGATGGCATAAAAGCTGCTCAGGCTGCTATTGCTTGCTCTAAATCTTTAAAAATAGGTCAATATTATTGTAAAATAGTTCCAGACAGAAAACTTGTTAATAGAAATAAATTACTAGAACAGTTACTTCAAAAAAAGAAAAAAGCTAATACTTCTTCATCCACTTCTCCTTCTTTAAACTCTGTTAAAACAAAAAAAGATAAAAATAATAATATTAATCAAACAAAGAATGACAATAAAAATAAATGTTTAAATATTATCAAATCTAACAGTGATACTTATGATTTATCTTATTATAACAATAATAAAAATTATGATCATTCATTTTGTTCTTCTCCTGAACCAACTCGTTCCTTATCTCCTCCTCTATCTGAATCCGCTTCTTTTAAAATCCGTCGCAAGGATATTCTTTCACATATCGGAAACGATCCTTTTGTTTTCCTCTCTGATTCTTATGTTCCAACTTCTCTCATCTCCTCATCTGAATTATATTATTTTTTCATCTATAGATCCAATAATAATGTAGAGAAAAAGGATATACATAGAATTTATCGTAATGACTCTGATGGTTATTATGTAAGATTTAAAACAAAGAGAGCTTGCAATGCGTTTATGCGTGAATTTAATAGCTCGTTCTATGCCGGTTTTTATCTTTATTTTAAAGTTTATCTACTAGGTGCATTAGATATAGAAGATGATACATCTTTTATTGATACATTAGATTCTCTTCAAAATACACATTCAAATAATTCAAAACCGAACACTTTTTATGATAAAAAATATATATCTGAAAATGAACCTGATTACTCATATGAAAGTGACTATAATGACAAAAGCCCTTCTCCTTCAGATGACTTAGATTCTACTCTAGCACCAATGCTTCCCACTTTTGTTTCCAATGGAATAAATGTAGAAGATGTTAATGCAAACCCCACGTGGGCATTACCGGAATCAAAATCAAGATCAAAATCAAAAAATACTTTTTCATCACATTCAAGTTCTAGGAAAAACAATTCAAATTCACATTCATCATCAACTGCATTAAAACAATCAGAGTCAGCATTAAACCATGGATTATCAATACCATCCCGTTATAAAAAAAATATTCCAAATTTCCCAAGTCATTATACAGGCTATAATACATCACCTAATAAATTAAATCACACAGATAATACGTTTCGTAAAGCCACTCATTTACTTATTACAGCACTAAGAGATACTTTTACACGTGATGTCAAATCAAGATATATCCCTTTAAGGATTGCAGATACTGTTTCTCGTGAAAAGTTATTAGCATTAAATGAAAGCCTGGAAAATAATGATGATGTACAACAAGATACAACTGAAAGCAATGATAATTATAATAAAGAGGATTTATTTGGATTTTTAAAGAATAAAAAAATATCTGGCTTTGGGCTAGAAAATTTTAAATATGCAAGTACAGATCTTGATATTGATACAAAAAATAACAATATTCATAATATAAGGAACGAGTATGAGAATGATTCAAATGATGACACTGACGATAATCATGTACACTCTTTTCTTAAATATGAACGGAGGAATATGATGGGTTTACCACGTATTAAAAAACGCACCTCAATAAAAGCAACAAAATCCCATTCTGGTATTAAGTCTAAATTAGAACAAAAAAAATCTAAAAATAAGGTTAATAAATCTAAAAATAAATCTAGACTGGATTTAAAGTTTCATTCTCGCATAAATATTTATGATGAAGATGATAATGGAATTTCAAGTCAAAATGAAGATGATATTGCTAACTCAAGTAGTCCTGTAGTAGAGATTAAAAGTGAAGATACACAAGTTAAAATTGAGATACCAAATGAAACAGAAGTAAAAGTGAAAACTGAAATTTCTGACAAGTCGCCAATCGACCAAACTGTTGATTCACCAATCGACCAGATTGTTGATTCAATTGTAGGTCAGTCAGTTTCATCAATATCCTCAAAGCAAATCCCACAAGAAGAAGAAAATTTTCCCACAGCATCGCATAAATCTTTTAAGCCAAGGCCTAAATCAATAGATTATAGTGATAGTGAAAATGATGAAGAATATAAAAGTGAAAACTATGTGGGTCATGAAAACGACAATGATGAAACTCAAATGAAGAATAACTTGAATGATTTAAAAGAAGAATCAAAAGTAACTATCGATCTAAAGCCAAAAAAAATTAAGAAAATCTCTCGAAAAATAAAACAAGATCATGACGTAGCTAATGTTGATAAAGATAACGGTTTACTTTCTACATATTTACAAAAAAATTCATTGACCCCGTCGAAGCGCAGTTTACCAAATGAAGGTATGACCGTAAAACCTTCGGAAGAGGATGATTTAACTCATGTTAAACGTAAAAAACTACTTCACGATAAATCGAATGCAGAGTTTCATGATATGAATGAGGAAGCTATTCCAAAAATAGAAAATGAATTAAAGTCAGATGAAACAGCTTCTTCGTTTGTTGTTAATAATCATGATGATACCGAGCAAAAGGATGAGGATTATGAAGAAGATGAAGAATTGAGCGAGAATATTGACGAAAATGATATCGATGAGAATATAATACTGCCAAAATCCATGAAAAATGATTGGGCTCCCACTTTGGGAATTTCTCTTCCAGTGGGATACTCTCGCTTGGGAGAAGATAATACTATTGAGTTAGATCTTGATGGTATTCAATGGCTTATAAGTGATAATGAAGATATAAAATTTCTCAAAGAGGCACTTGAAGAAAGTGAACCTTCTAGTTCTACAAAAGAAAAAGAAGAATTATTATTTAAAACACGAGATCTTGTAGAAAAATGGGCATGGCTTCAAAAAGAAAATAAACTTGCTTTAAGTTTTCCATCTTCACAATTTATTGGCTCAGGATTTGGTAGCAGATATACAATTCCGTCTTATGCCGCTTATAAAGCCGCTATTGCTATTAATGAAGAAGAAAATATTGTATTTTCTGAAAAAGATAAAGTTGATTCTAAAGAAAATAAAATTCAAAATCAACAAGAATTCAATATCTATACAAAAGGATTAGTAAACTTTAACAATTTCCAATATACTCCACCTACAAGTATTATAAAACGAAGGTCCGCACAAATTCTATCCCATGTTCCGCAGTATATTTTGAATCGCTCACTTCCTGGGGGGTGTACAAAAACTGCAGGTTTTTTCACAGTTTCTGAAACAGAAAAAATGGAATACTTGCCTCATAAACGCAGCAAGTGTATGAATTCTTTGTCTTCTGCTGCACTTGCTCGTGCAGATGCTGATAATCGCACAAATGGAAGCTCAAATTCTTCTCACTCTGGATCTCCCTCACATCTTCCTTCAAATTCACAATTACAAGATTTTGACTCTCATTTGTTCAATCTCAACTCATCGCAGTTTCTTAAAGAGGATAAGTCTTCTTTCGATGCCCATCAATCAATATACAATAATTCAGTTTCTAGCTATGTGATACCATCATTAGATAATGGTTTTAATATTGATAAATCTGGATCGGTGGATCAAGCTCACATCGCCTCGTTGGATGATACAATTAATGAGAATGAATTAGAAAATAAATTGGGTTCAAAAACCTCCACTTCAATAAATAATAAGAGTGATGGGCGTCTTATTAATGAATCTATCTCCAAGGATGGATCTACTAGTGTGAACATTGAGACGCATATTATTCCTTCTGCAGGCGCAGCTGCAGCTGCATCTCGAAGAGAACGTGTACTTCATCGACGTTTAGCAGCTGGAATGCAAGCAGTACAGAGAGATTCGAATAACTCTATTCTATCTAGCAACAATCATAATAATGACATGGGTGATAACGGGTCAGGATCATTATCTGGAGATTATTCAGGTAACAATACTAATTCTAATAATGGAAACTCCTTAGACGCTTCTAGCTTATCAGACACATTATCATTTAATCAACTGTGTAAAAGAAAAAAACGAGTGCGGTTTGCGCGATCAGCTATACACAACTGGGGTTTATATGCGTCAGAACCGATTAATGCAGGTGAAATGATTATTGAATATGTTGGAGAAGTTATTCGACAACAAGTTGCTGATATTCGGGAACGAAAGTATATGCAGATGGGAATTGGTTCATCTTATTTATTTAGAATTGATGAGACTACAGTGATTGATGCTACGAAAAGAGGAGGCATTGCAAGATTTATTAATCATTGTTGTACACCTTCATGTACAGCTAAGATTATTAAAGTTGGTGGAACAAAGCGAATTGTTATTTATGCGTTACGGGATATAAAACCAAATGAGGAGCTTACATATGATTATAAATTTGAGCGAGAAATAAATTCAGCTGAGAGAATTCCTTGTTTGTGTGGATCTGCAGGGTGTAAAGGATACTTGAATTGAAAAACAAAGTTAAAACATAAAAATGAAAAAAAAAAAAAAAAAAAAAAAAAAAAAAAAAAAAAAAAAAAAAAAAAAAAAAAAAAAAAAAGGGAAAGTAAATTTTATAATGAATTTTTTTTTTTTTTTTTTTAATTTTTTACTCAAAAAATAAGAAATAAACTGCTGCATAAAAATATAAATCAAGGATTTGAAATTTCGATGGTTTTTTTTTTTTCGTAAGTTCTATTATAATTTTGGTAAGGTTTGTACGTTTTATGAATGTATTATTAGTTTAAATTTTTTTTATTTGTTATTTTTAATTAATGAGAGTTCATTAATTTATATAGATTTAAGTTAAAATTGTAATTTATTTTATTATATTTACAATGAATTGTGATGTTGTTAAAACAGATAACCTACTTTTATTTAAATAATGTACATTGAGACCAAAGGAACCAGAAAAGATAAAAAATGAATCAAAAACATATAACAAGAAGATGTATATACATGTGTATATGTGAATAAATATGTATGTATATATGAATATATAAGTATTCGCATGTATATATATATATATATATATATATATATATATATTTGTGTATATTTGTATACAAACATTTAAGCAAGATGGGCAGGTAAAAGAAAGTTTGGTATAGAATCCTTTATCAAGTATGAATAACCGCAATTGTTACAAACCAATGATCCACTAATTATTCTAATTTCAAATAAGATTTCGTGTAATTTACGTGAAAGTTCTTCATTAGATTTTAATTCATCTTCTGTTATATTTTCTTCTCTATCTAACCAAGGTTCTTCTGCGCTAGTTTTCCCTAAATCATTTAATGTTTTTACAAAAGCTTTCCATTCAAGTCTTTTAACTGCTGATATAACCATATCTAAATCATATTCAGTTTCTACTAATTCCAATTCTGGGTTATTAACAGTTAGAGGAAAAGCATCTTTTTTTCCAGAACAGCTTACAACTGCACATTGCACAAAGTTTGTAGTTAATATTTTCATTTTATAGATGATATATATTAAAAAGATTAATTTAAATGATTTTTTTACTATATTTTATGTTAATTTTAGATGAAGAAATATATATATATATATTAAAATAATTACGACGTATTTATGAAGATTGAATCTTTTTTTTTTTTTTTTTTCTTAAACCGCAATCAAAAGCAATTAAATGAGAAATAATCGAAATACATACATATTTACATAATTTTATTTTCTCATTGATGTAGAAGTAACTTATTATAAAAAGTATTTTATTGAAATTAAAATTAAAGCATTTAATTAGGTTAGTTTAAAATATAAAAAAAAAAAAAATTTAAAATATTACTATTTTTATTTGACTTATCTGTATATGGTAAAAAAACTTCTATACTAGGGTAACTCCAAATAAGGAATTATACTAATTTGGAAATTATATTTATTTTAAATACAACCCCTTTCCATTTCCGTATATGTCATTATTTATTATTATTTTTATTTACAGTAACCAAATATTTAACAGTATAAAGTCAAGTATTAGATTACTCAGCATTGATAATACTCGAAGGAATGGTATGCTAAGCAATATAATAATAATAATATAATAATATAATAATAATATAGTAATATAATAATATAATAATAATAATATAATAATAACAATATTATAATACAAACAATAAAAACTATTTTTTGTCTACATATAATTAGGTTGGTATTTTAATTTTAATAAATATTAATATATACTTTAATGCTAATAAACTAATATACAGTTAATTATTTTTAAATTACCATTTATAAATTAACTATTATAAACTAACATTCAGAAATTAACTATTATAAAATATCATTCATAAATTAATTGGTTATAAACTAAGCACCTAATAGATTATCACTTCCCATCATGGAGACAACAGAAGACAATCCTAAAAATGTACTTAATGAACAAAATTCAAGATCAAGTACCCAATTATATTCTTCAGCATTATTTGGTTTATTTGGTTCTCAAACAGGTTTAAATGAACTTATAAATACGGACGCTTCTTCTGAAAATGATAACAATCGATTTTTATCTAAAAGACGAAATAGCAATAATAATAATATTAACAATAATAATAAATACAGAACACATTTACTATCATTTATTAAAAGTAAAAAATTACAAGAAGAAGATTTGAAAAAAAAGAAAGAAAATTGGAATTCTAGTTATAATTATAATGATCAAATTTATACTTCAATTAGTAAAAAAAGATTATTTTTTCAACTTTTAGTAAGAACAATAGTTTTAGGAATATTTGGAGCAATTTACGGTTTAATTGTTATTCATTTTCATAAAGCTACAAAACCTAAATTTATTCATGAAAATTTATCTATAAACAATTCTGAATCATCTTATGATTCTGTTTTTGGTTCTAATTTATTAGGTGGCGAACTTTTTGGTTTAACTGCATCCACTTTAGATTCAAATTTTTCAATAATTTTAGGTTCAACTCTTTGGGCATTATTTGCTATTATAATTGGTATAGGTCTTCCTATTATTGATGAATTATATCCTAATGGTACTAAAACTGTATCATGGGATTCAAAAAAATTTATTTTTTATACTGAATCACAAACAAATTTATCATCAGAGGAAGAAAAAAATACAAAATTTAAATATTCATCTTTAAAATCTCAAAATAATAATGGTGATGATGATAATGATGATGAAGAAACAATAGATGATTCAACAGATGAAACTTCAAAATTACTTGATGAAGGAGTTTTTGTTATATCACGAACTGTATGTGCTGTTATTGGAATAGTATTTGGTGTTCGTAGACTTAAATGGTCTTCAAATATACAACAGTCTCTTGTTTTATGTATTATTATAAATCCATCAATATGGTGGTCATTTGATTCTACACCAAATGGTTTACTACTTGCTATATTATCATCTATTTTAGGAGTATCTAGTTTTGCTCTTTCATATTCAAATCAACTTTTAGCTATTCCTTCTTCTACTGATTATTTTGCAGTCCTTATTTGGGTTTCTTCTGTATTATTTTTTTCAACTATTTGTTTAGGACGTATAGGAAGATATTTATTTGCATAATACTTTTTGGATTGTACAATATTCAATTTATAGTCATTTATTATATGAAACACGTATTTAATTAAAGCATATTTTATTAATAAAAATAAATAGTAAAAAATAAATTTTCATGAAAAGAAAATAGAATATATTAATATATTAACATAGTATATACAATTAACTATTCTACGGCTTTTTTAGGTGTTTGTAAATAATTATAATTTATATAACGACCACCTTGAACTAATTGTGCTGATTCATTTACAAAATGGCATGCAAATAAGAGATAATTTTTAGGAGTTATAGCTAATCTTTACGGATGTTTAGTATGTATTGGTGTAATAAATAGTAAATTGCAAAATAGAAAATCATAAAATAAATAATAAACAAATAATAAAATAAAGCAATAATATTAAATAAAATACAAAATAAAACTCACGAATAACGCATAAATACAGCAGAATATGCAATTAAAGCTGCAGTCATTGATCCAGAAATATAAGAAGGATCTTTTTGTGTATCCAATACAGCAGCTACAGGAATGCCAAAATTCGAGACCGGTCCTATATTATATATGTAAAAAGAAAAAAGAAAAAAGAATATTAGATTTTAGTTTTTTATATATAATTAATTTAATTTTAATATTTCCATACCCCAAAAATGTGTTGAACAGACATCTTTTAAAATTTGGTTAATAAAAAACTTGTAATAATAATTAAATATGACATATAATTTATAAACAATCTGCTCTACATACATCTAAATACAATATTAGGTTAGAAAATGAATAATAAAAAAAAAAAAAAAAAAAAAAAATTCATTGCATATTTGAAAATAATTAAATATAAAATGAAAAAAAATTGATTATTTACGCACTTTACAAAATCCTTTGAAAATACAAAATTAGAAAATCTCGATACTATTGAATTTGCCATATTTAATATAAATTTATAAATTGTCTATATAAAATTTAATTATTTTATGTAATTTTAGTAGTATATTGTATTTAATTTTTTGATTTATATTTTTTAATTTTATTTTTTAATTTTATTTTTTGTTAGACAAATCAAATTTCTGTTATTCGCTATATAACGATGTAATTAATGATAATGAAAATAATGGTGCGGGGTGGGATTTAGAATTTCCGCTTTTTTTTTATTTTACTTAATATATAATAATCAATTACCTTTTTTGTAAATCAGTTTCTAGTAAAAAAAAATATAAATTTTTTTCTTATATAGGTTAAATAAGATTACCATATTTGGCTTAATTAATTAAAAATTCGCCTAAATAATTAAAGCTCATTGAAAAATTAAATAAATTAAATAATCCGATGCCGGGGTTGTACGTCATTAATAAAATTAGTTTTGTTTAAATATAATTTTATTTCATAAAAGATTATAATAATAATTAGAATAATTTACTTTTTAATTTATTAACTAGATTATTTTTATTTTTAAGCATCACTAGAAATATTGCTAGTTACTATTTGCATTAACAATAAATGTTTATTATCTTTTTTTTAATGTATCATGTTGTTATTAGTTTGTTTTAAATGCGGTTAATTAATAAACAAATATGCAATTTACACAAATAATAATAAACAATACAAATTTCATTGTTATTATTATTTATTATATTTTTTTATTATGAATTTATTTGGTTCTTTTAATTTATTTAATTAGTTTTCTTTTTTTTTTTTTTTTTTTTTTTTTTTTTTTTTTTTTTTTTTTTTTTTTTTTTTTTTTTT
>JAJLXO010000004.1:10023-27283 GCA_030571375.1 Botryozyma mucatilis | reverse complement strand
TTTATATATGTATATTTCATTTTATTGATTTTAGGTATTACTTTCTGGAATAATTTTATTCAAATAAGTATACATGATAAACTTAAATATTTTATTTATTGTCATCTAATTTAATAAATATATGACTCCCCTGATTCCTGAACCATATCAGCTCCCTCCCCTCCCCTCTTTCTCTTCGTTAGAAAATGAAGTACTAAACTCCCTTTTTTTAAAATTAAATTTTGAAAGCAATAGTTTTAATAATAATTGCAATAGTACTAATGCTATAAATTTATCGTCTGGTGATAATATTAATTTCAATATAATTCAAAACAATCAGAATAAAAGTCAATATCTTTCATCTGAATCACCTGATGCAAATTTACCTTTTGTTTCTCCAATATCGGATTTTTTACAAGCATTATCAATAAAATTTAAATACCTTTTTTCAAAACATAATAAAAAAAATACCAAAACAGATACCAAAAAAAATAAAAAAAAAAATATTAAAAATAGTTCAAATGTTAAATCAAATAATTCCTCTTATTCAAATCATTCAAATTCAAAACTTTCCTTAATAGAACAGAAAACTCATGATATTCGATATCAATTAGTTGATAATAATAGTAAAGAAAATAATAATATAGAAAAAACTAATGTTTCAAACAATATCAACAATAATAGCAACAATAACAATAAAAAAGGTGATTTCATAGAGTCTTATTGCAAGTATAATGCTTTAACAGCAGCTTTATGTGGTTTAGACACTCCTAATTATGGTGCAGCAACTGATTCCCTTTTATACCTTTCTCAAGCTGCAAATAATTATAAGACAAATTCAGATTCATCTTTTCCTAAGTACCCTTATGATGAATAAAGAATTTTAATTAGTTATATTTTATTTATTATTTATTATTCCTATTTTATATTTTTTATTCCTTGTCTTTTTCTTTCCATCTTTATTTACATTTATTTCTATTTTAAAACCTATTTTATGTTTACTTTTAAACATCTCCTCCAATATATCTCTTACATTATCTACCCTCAATAGACATTTTTTGTTATTAATCACTTCTCATTTTATTAACTATATAATGTACACTGTTTAATCTATATTATTATATACATATATTGTACAAGTATTTACACAATTATTAACAATAAGGAAAAGAGAAACCACATAATAATTTTAGTCTAATATTATTTATACATAATTTTGTTTCGTCAATTATTATCCATTCATGGAATTATATTTATAAATACCCAACACACCAATTAAGCATCCCTAAATCAAGTATTAAGTCATTACTTTGCTCCAGTCCTATTTTTGATAAAATTTCATATTGTACTCTAGAATCCATACAAATGTATTTTAATGCCATATTAGCATCAATCACAACGCGAAGTAAATCAGATCGAGGCTTCACACGACAATCTGCTGTAGATATTCGATATCCACGAGGGTTAAATCCACAGGTTGGATCCGTACAATCTACCACAATTTGTTGAAGAGTGTTGAGTCGTTTATAAGTTGACTCTGAAACCCCCATTATCCCAACAAGGTTTCCTTCTCGAGTTCCTCCTAGGCACATCTCTGTTAAAGAAGGTGCTATACCTAAAGCCCCAGTAAAGTGTTCAAATGCTTTTGGCACCATTTTAGTTGCTTGTATATGCAACCCAGAGTGAAACTCAGACTGTCGCAAAAGACGTGAACCTGCTAGTGTTCGTGAATCTTCTGGGTTATATACTAAGATATGTAAATTCGCTTTCGAATCAGATACCAGCATAGTCATTTTCTCATATTCAACTATATAGTCAGCCGACATAACTTCAATCGATTCAAGATCTTGACCTAGCTTAACCATACCGTAAGGATCATCCGTAAATGCCACAAGTGAAATGCTTTTCATAATATCTCCAAGTATTATTAATCCACGTAAAGACTTGGCCTCTGTAACATACATATTTACATCCAAAAAGGCTACAGGTACAATACTGTTATCTTCACGTAACCCACGTACCATCACTTTTGAACCTTGTACAGTCATAAGATTCCCACCTACTTCACAAAGTCCACTAACCGCACCTCTAACCTCTTCCTTTACAAGTAGTTTTAATTTATTTCTAGTCTCCGGTCTTCCCGGTTCAGGGACAACTTCAATAATTTCAAATACATAAAAATTACCCCGAGTAGTACAATCTTCACCACGGAAAATGCCAGTTCCTACTACAATTACTTTAGATCTTTTTGTCCCTGATTCTGATACCGAAAGATCTACTGCCTTTACAACCAGCGGTGTTTCATTATCTTCAAATTCAAAATTATCTATAGGCCTTTCATAAGAAACAGGAGAAATAAGTTTTAAAGATCCTCGAGCACTTGTAGCACCTGGTAGGTTTGGATCGAGTCCCGGAAGAGGGACACCATCCTCGTCTACAGGATTAAAAGGAATTTCTGAGGAAGCTGCTAAAACATAAACTCCATAAGGATCTGAAAAGGCGATCCCGTGAACATCATCAATGCCCCCTATTGGTATGAATTTAGTTATCCATGATTCATCGTAAGAGTAATCTCTTGGTATTTCGGAGATATTGATGCCACCTTCCGCATCCACAAACAAAAATTGCACATTGCTTTCATTTAGTTGAGAATGCAATTGAGAAATGTCAGCCAAACCATTGGAAATAGACAAAGGATAAATATGCGGTTGGGATTTGGAAGTTTTCATCACAACAATTGGGGCGTTGCTTCGTAAAAAAAGTTTATTATCAAAAGAAAGCAAACGTTGAGCAGGAAGTACAAAATTTCTATGTTCTGCTCGTAGTTCTCTATTAATAAATTTTGAAGTAAAAGTATTTTGTAATTTAATAAAATATAAGCCGGAATCATTAAACAATGGTTTATAAAATGTAAGTACATCATTTCTACTACGCAAAACTAAATACTCTTCTGAACTAATTTCATCACCTAAAGTTGAATAACATATTTCCTCAATAGGATCCGTTAATATTTTATTAGCATCAACACCTGATCCACTGCCATATCTAGTTGAGATAAATATGCTTATGTCAGGACTAGAGCTATTAAGAATAGTAGGAAGATAAGAAATACCAGGAGAAACATAACATATCTCCAAATCTTCCATTCGTATGATGTAAAAATGATAGTCATTAGTAATGAAAAATCCATATCTTAAACGATTTGAGGATTTTATTTGAGCATCAGCTACTTTTGCTGCAGCCTCCAAGTCATCATCAACTTTTTTAATATTATTGAGTAATACATCTTTTTGCGCAAAATATAATTTAGGGTCTGCCAAAGTACTGAACAAATCCTCTTTTGTTTTTGCGATAGAAACAGATTTAATATCTTTGGCTATTTCGCTCGGCACATTACGTTTCACTAATAAAAATCTACGAGGGTCTGCAGTGTAAAGCATAACAGACCCATCTGACATTAAAACAATCATATCTGGATCTGTAAAAGACACAGCAACTATTTTTTTCTTATCAACAAGCTCTTTTTCTAAAATCTCTTCTTGGACTTGGTCATTATCAATATCTATTTCATCTTCGTCATTTTCTGTATTAGTATCAGGTCCTCTATAATTAATTATTTCGTCATATATTGGGAGCATCTGTAGTAAATTAAGCTCAGAGTCATATACGCGAATATCCATTAAACAAACTTGCACAACCAATGTTTCACTTAATAAAGTACCAATATCTAAAGTAGCACCAGCATTATCAAAATCAGTTGTGCCTTCATCAACTTTTTCATATTTGTCACCTACAAAAAATACAAAAGATTCATGATCAGTTGATAAAAATAGATACTTATCTTGTACTTGACTAGCAAAATAATCAAAAGAATTTTTAGTGTATTCTTGATTTGAGTAATTTACAGCAGCTCTGTCTCGAGCAGGTATAGTCCAAACTCTGGAGCATCCGGGAATATCAAAAGTTGATTGTTTTATAAGTGATAAATGTTGTCGAAAAATTGAAAGACCACAAGAATTTCTACCATGACCGCTAGCACATACCACATCAAAATGATCTGAAGTATTATTAAATTGATATCCTTTTTTTATTTCGTGGGGAGTCAATCCAATAGTCATATCAATTATTGGACCTAAATTAGTTAAAGAATCATGTATTTTAAACTTAAAAGATGAAATCTCATTAGAAGTGGCCTCATGTGAGGCGCGCTCATAACTTTCTGTAGGATCGTAATTATTATCATCGTCGTCATCATCATCATTGTTATTATTATTATTATTATTATTATTATTATTATTATTATTATTATTAATATTATTATTATTATTATTAATATTATTATCATTATCATTATTGTTATTATTATCATTATCATTATTATTATTATTAACATTATTAATATTTACATTTGGATCCCCGTTCTCTGGTAAACTATCAGTATCCATATTAGTTTCACCATAAAGATCTTCATCCTCATCTTGCATTTTAATTTCTATTGATTTGTTATTAGTCTCTCCATTTAATGATTTATTTTTTAAATTTTTTTGCCTTTCAGAAGTGTTTGAATTAATTATTTCCCATCCAACTAATATACTTTCACTAGTCTTAGAAACTATAAATATTAAAGAATCATTAAAAATATTAAATACAGCAGAAGGAAAAGTAGGATTTGCTAAATTAGTATGTACAGATTGGTTAGGTAAAGAGCCATATAATGATAAATTTGAATTGAATTTAGAAAGACTAGATATAGTGATATTAATGCTTGTTACAACTCTACCCTCAGTTTCAAAATTGACTATAATAAATTGTCCTTTTTCTGAAACAATAAGTACTTTATTTGTATTATTTAGATGTACAGCTTGACAGGAAACTAATTTTAAATCATGATTTAATATTTCAGGTCGAATTATTAAATCATGAATTTTTGTAGATAATTGAGCATATTTATTAACAGCTAAGGCAATGGTTTTACCAGTTTGAGAAACATGAATTATTTCATTATTCCCTATTAATAAAGATCCACCTATTGAAGAATTTAAAGGAACTATTTTTTCAATATCATAAGGTAAAGCAGGTATATGTACAATAGGAGTAGATTCATGACGTAAAAAATCACAACCAATTACAACAAAAGATATATTATCTTTTCTAATGGGTAATAAACCAGCCCAAGTTCTCTTTGGAGAATAAAGTAAGGCGATAGTTGGATCACGATATTCATTCATATACACGGCATCTAAAACATGATTTATAGAAGTTTCTAATTGTCCTGCTGAGATTACAAATGAATGATGAAATATATGGGATAATGGTATAATTTCTGGAGATGAAGAGGGGTTTTTAGAAATGTCAGGTATATTTGTATCAGGTTTATTAAATTCTTCACCTATACGTCTTATAGGTAAAAAAGCAAAATTATCACTACCGAATTGCATTGTAATACAAGTTGCAGCAGGATCAATAAACAAATGTGGATCATATTCACTATCATCATCAGCTAATGATTGAATTGAAGCTGGTAAAGTTCCAGGAATTTTTTCAGTTGGTGTTGAATTAGAATCAGGATTATTATTTTTGTCATTAGAATTATTTGAAAAAGTTGAAGAATTTATATTTTTTAATTTTTTTTTTAAAGGATCTTTTAATGATTTTGATCTGGTTAAAGGTTGACCATTTCTATCTAAAGGAAGTTTATCAAATAAATGTATTGAAATAGTTGAAATTGATTGTGTTGTGGGATTCCATTTAATTATTGACATTTTAGCGGGTGCAGTTGCTATAGCTAAATAATCAATTTTTGGATTTTCTATAGTTTTTATAGCAACCATCGAACAAATCATTGCAGTAAGAGTACATTCTGCTACTAAAACTAATTTAACAGCACTTTTTTTGCTAATTAAAATTTTATTTAAAGAATTTATAGGCATTGCAAATTCATCAGCATCTTCCATTTTGTATAAATTATTTTGATAAACACCATATAAATCATCATATTCACCTTCATCATTCGCATCAACAGAGATTATATTTTCATTATTTTCAAACCCATTATTATTAATTTTAATTTCATTTTTAATATCCCCGTTTAAATTTTCTTTATTAATTAAATCAAAAGAACTTTCCTCATTATTGGTATCAATATCTAAAGAAACATTAACTAGTTTAAATATTTGTAATCTACTTCCACGAGCAATAACAATATTTTTAGCACCAATAGAAGTAAATTCACACGCTACCGCACAAGAAACTGTAGTGGGTTTAGTAATATCATTGTATACGTGCATACTTTATTTATTTATTTATCTATTTGGGTAACACACATACATTAGCTAACAATACAATTTATTAAATTCTCAGTTGTTTTTGTATTATATAAATGGATTATTTTATTTATATGTGAAATAATTGTTTACCTTGTTTACTTTTTTTTTGTATACCTTTTTTTTGCTCACCTTTGTTTATGATATATCAATTTATAGTAAATCCTAATATATGCTAATATATGCTAATATAATATAATATAATATAATATAATATAATATACAGCTAATTAATTGTATGCTAATATATGATATTATAATATATGCTATATATGTTATTATATGCTATATATACTATTATAATATAATATAATATAATATAATACAGTAATTAATTGTATGCTACTAATATGCCATTAATAATATCACATAAACTGTTTACTAGATTCGATATCCAAAGGAAAAAAAGATTTGCTATGGTAATTGCGAAATAGAGCTTGTAATTTTCTGGTGCTATAAGCAGGGTAGTAGTTTTTTTGTTTATGGTAACTATAACAACAGTAATCACGTGTATATTTTATTATTGGCTAGAATTATGAGGGGTTTAATTATGAAAATATACGAATATATGTGATATTTTAATAAATAGTGTATCTATAAAAATAAGCAATATTCGAATATACATATATATATATATTATAGATAAAACATATTATAGATAAATATATTTATATAATAAATATATAAATATATATGCTTATTATATATTAATAACACATAGTAAATACATACTATAGTATAGTAGAATAACAGACGGTAAAAGACGGAAGTTTTAACATTTCTATAGAAACAGCGATGCCTATCCCTATTTAATTATCCAGCTAAATGAACGATTATAGTGTAAAAAGCGTTTATATAAAGTAGATAATTAGCGGATGATTTATACGTATATAGAAGTGAAGTAAATATACAAATATATATATATATATATATATAAATTAACAAATCTACAATACAATATATTGTATAGAAGATTATGTCATAAATAAATAGCTACAATAGTTGAGTAATAAATAATAAATATCAATTATATCCAGTTCAATTTATGCTGCAATCTAATGTGGGAGTTTCTGGTTTTCATAGGAATTTTTTATATTTTCATATGCATAGCAATATCTTATTTCGCAGTAAGTGTGAAATTTAGTAATATTTTGTAATATTTTTGTAATATTCTTGTATTATTTTATCATTTCATATACATTTAGTATATACAACTCATACTAAATATCTCCATTTATGCTAACTAACTACTAGGTTGCATATATTCAATCCAGATCTGATCATGATTGGTTTATAAACATTGTTAGCATTATAACTATTTCTCTTTCCTTGCTAACAGCGTCGTTGCTTCCACTGGATTTAATATTAATTTCCGCATCTGTTGACAATTCAACTGGACTAAGAAAACAATGGGCTATTGAAGATGAATATATGCAAACTTTAACTGCAATAATAGAATCTATTTATTATACTGTATTTGTATTAGATGCAGCTTCTATAATATTATTTTGTCCATTTGCTTATTTTCTCTATGAAGAAGGATGGCCTGATGATATATCAAATGAATTTTCTGATGATATTGAAAATTCTTTTTCAAATAGAGTTTCTAATAGAAATAGAATAATAGAGGAGCCATCAGCAATTCAACGATATGGTAGTGCATTAAAATATACTTTTTATTTTATATTATTAGTATTTTTATCTACAACTTGTGGTTTAATACTTAGTGCTAAATTTAATGTATTGGGTAAATTTGTTGGGTTCTTATTATCATTATGTTCTTTAACTTATATTTCTTCTGTCAGTATTGGTTTATCTACTGCCCCTTTAAATTTAATTAAACCTCCTTTAAATTCACAAACTATTGATTATGATGAAGATTTTGAATATGAAAATAATGACAACCAAAGATTGAATTCAAATTCAAATTCAAATTCAAATTCAAATTCAAGCTCAAACTCTAACTCAAATATATATACAAATACAGAAACAATTATAAATAATCAAGATACGCAAACAGAAGGATCTAGTCTATTATCCTCATCTAGCATTGACAGTCAACAAAATGAATATAAAAGTACAAAATTAAAATTAAACATTAATGCTGAAAAACGAAGAGCTTTAGAACTTAAATACAAATCAACTACTGAAACGTGGCCTGCAAGAGATAGAAGAATCTATGAAGGTCTACAGCGTGAAGCAAAAACTTTAACTCGTAAAATACGTATGTTTCAAGCAAACTCTGATCATTTCAGTGCTAATAATAATAATAATAATAATAGTAATAATAATTCAAATTATTCAACCATAAATAATCAAGCAATAACTTATTTAAATAGAACGAAAAAATCATTTGGTTCTTTTTTTACTAATAAAAAATCAATTTTTACCAATTTTTCAAAAAATTTCTTTTGTTATTTAGGAATTTTTTTCGGTATAATACTGGGCATAATAAATCTTTTAATATTTATTTCTTCATTAATTGCACTTTTAGACTTTTTACTACATGGCAATTGGTATTCTGATAGTTACTATAAATGGATTACTCAATCCTATACTAGAAAAAACTGGTTTAGTTTTTATCCACTAGATGTCTTACTGAAAAAAATCACTTCAAATAATATAAATTCATTAAGGTCTATAACAGGACATGCATTTGTTTGGATAATTAGTATTATTTTGGTGTTTAATTCATGGATGGGCAATATTACTACTGGAATCAGAATGCCTATCCTGTTTTGTTTATCATTATTTAAAATTAGGAAACATGCCACAACACCACAGGGCATAATTGTTGTAAGTGTTAATATCCTAATATCTAGTATAGCGGCAATATTTTTCATATCTGTATTTATTATTCCAGAATTCTCTCAATTTGCTGGTCAAAAGGTTTGTACTCACATCACTGAAGATAATCTTAATTTTGGAGTTTTAAACAATGATGGAGTATCTACTTTACGAAATTGTTCAAATTTTGTTACTGAAATAGTTTCATGTTTAGGAAATTATGAAAATAATCAAGATGTTTGTACTTATAGTCGAGCCTCTGCATTTTTAGCTGCAATTTCAGGTAAAATTGTATTCGGAATAACCTTAGGAATCGGTGGTGTAGGAGTTTTAATAACTACTGTTGCGGCTGTATGGATTATTATATCTAATTGATATGAGACATTCAATTTAAATAAAACAATACAATTAGTTTTTTCCTGACTTTGATATGCTGGCTATATATTAGGCATAAGCTGGCTGTCGCAAAAAACTACACTATTAAGGCTTTAAGTTCTGATTATATAATAGTATATTTTCTATTACATAATTTATTTCTATTGATTAAGTAATTTTGATGAAGAGTTACATAAGAGGGTTAGGGGTAATCTCCATTAATGTCTTAATAAGCGCGCTAATTTTAATGCCAGCATATTTGTATAATTCAAATCCACCCCACAACTGTTTGTTTACATACTTATATAACAATATGATTGCTTAATCTTCTGCGTTGTTTTGTTTTGTAAGCATTTGCTATATTATTGTTTGTCTTTATTTGTTTGTAACAATAGTTACTTTTATTTAATGCGAAATTATAATAACTATATTAGATGATTATTTTACTGCAGTTACAACTGTCTTCTATTATGTAGGCAGTTTGCTGGTGTTCACTAATACTTGTTTACTTTGATTTATTTTTGTTTGGTTGTTTCCGTCTTTGTCTAAGTCTCATTTATTGATGGGCAAACTTGGTAAATTTGTGAATTATATTTTAGTAGGTCATATTCCCGATTTCAAACTTTTAACTTTAACATTCTTTGCATTATTTCACTCCTGATTTTTTTTTTTTTTTTTTTTTTTTTTTTTTTTTTTTTTTTTTTTTTTTTGTTTTGTTCTAATTTTAATTTCACTGGACCTTGCCCCTTAAATAAACCTATTCACTTGGACAATATAAATGGATTTTTTAGACAATGAAAAAAATAGTTACAATTATGTTGAAAAGAAGAAAAATAAAAACAACTACTCAGCATATAATTATGATTTAGAAAGACAAACTTACAATATATATGATGTTCCATATAAACATTCGCATGAAGATGTTGATCTTCTTTATGATTTTGATGAGAAAAAAAGTTATAACTCACCATTATTAAAACATGATGCAGAAGATGATGTAAAGTTTATTGATATTTTATTAGATGGAGCAGAATCTCATGAAGTTGAATATACAGCATCGATCAATACTCATGAAAAATATATGTGGATATGCTTATACTTTTTAATGAATTTATTGTTTACGATATTTACTAGATCGGTCTATATATATTTTCCATTTCCTTTTATCCTTTCTAGTATTCATATGATTATTTCTATAGTTGGATGCTTATTTTTATATTCCTTCCGAGTATTCTCATTCACTTCTCTTTCATTAAATGATCATTTAACATTAGGAATAGCGGCTATACTTTATTCTATTAATGTAGCACTTGGAAACATTGTACTAGAAGTTGTGCCTATTTTTTTACGACAAACTATTTGGTCATTTGTGCCTATAGTTGTTTTATTTTTCAATTACATTTGCTTTGGAGTTTCTTGCTCTCGAAGCTCTATATTTGCCATTTTAGTTACTATTGTTGGCATATTTTTTTCAACAATTTATGAAGATGTTAACTTTTCATCTATCGCTTCTTTACTTACTCCATCTACATTTTTTAATTCTGGAGTATTTTTCACTTTTATTGGACTTTATTTTTCTGCAACAAAGACGATTATAACTAATCATATACTTGTTGGAAGATTGAAAATGTCAGTTCCTGAATTTTTATTAAGAATTTGTCCTTTAACTATGGTACAATCAATTATTTATGCATATGTAAGAGGAGAAGTTTGTCAAGCATATGATTATTTTATTTCTATAGAAAATATTTCATCAGATGGTAGACAATTTGTAAGCCCTTTTCGTTTGGATGGGTTACAAATTTCATTACTTTTAGTTTTAAATGGAACTATTGCATTTCTTTTGTCTCTTGTAGTTTTAATGGTAAACAAGAAGACGGGTACAATAAGTTTCACAGTAGCCGCTAATACTAAGCAGGTTTTAGTAATGATTTTATCAGTAATCATGTTTCATTTAAGGATTTCATTTGTTAATGCTATGGGTATGATTGTAACATTATTTGGAGCAATATTATATGCACTAAATGAAATCGAGCCTGATTTTAATTAATTAATTAATTAATTAATTAATGCAATGTAGCATATATAATTATATAGAGTTGCTACTTTATATACTGGATTATAATTTATTGATTTATTTATGTCAACATATGTATGATAATAAACAATTGGATTTATTGATTTATTTGATACATATGATTATATAAATAGACAATGATTTAAATCTTTTTTTTTTCCTTTTCTTTTCTTGATTATTAAATATATGTTAAATACTTATTTATATTAAGTGTTTATGTTAATTGTTTATTTTAATTATACATATTAAGTATTTATGTTAATTATATATATTAAGTATTTATGTTAATTATATATATTACGTATTCATATTAAATGTACATACATTAAGTATTTATATATTAAAGTTTATCTATTTATATACATAAAATTATATCCGTTCTAATGCTTCCATCATTACTACAGAATTTCCCCTAACAACAGTTGATCCTACATTTACTTTTTCTCCACTAGGTAATTCTTCAACTACATCATCTAATGTTAAATTTAAAAAAACCTAAAATTGTTAGTAAAATATATCAATATATATTTAATTATAAAACTTACATCATATCCTCTTAAAACACCAATAATAGTTCGATCACCATTTAATTGAACTTGAAGTCTTTTTTCAAGATACTATAATAAAAAAAAAGTTAATAAATTATTTATATAAAGCTGCATAATATTTAAATACAAACCTTTTTTAATTCTGGAGTAGTAGTTTTAGGCATTATATTATATTTTATTATTTATAATATAATAAAATTATTCCTTATTGTATACAATTGGAGATGAATTATTATGATTTAATAAATCATTAAGTATCTAAGTTTAACTGCATAGTAATTGTATCTATGGAGATAAATAACGATTTTATATTATTTACAAGTAGGGTAATTTTATTTAATGCAAGTTTTTATAATATAGAATTAGAATGATATAGTATAGTAAAATTAAAACAATTACACTTATACATATATATAATATGTAAAATATCGTCTAACATCATAGTATATATAATATGCTAAATAGTAAATAGATAATATAATAATAAATAATACAATATAATAGAATGTCTACAATATAATAGAATGTCTACAATATAACAGTCTCCTTAATACTAATAAAAAAGTAATAAACTAAACGAAATAGAATTATATATAATTTAAAAATAATATGCTATATAAAAATGATATATAATATAATACACACTATATCATATAAATAGCATATAAATAGCATATAAATAGCATATAAATAGCATATAAATAGCATATAAATAGCATATAAATAGCATATAAATAGCATATAAATAGTATATAAATAACATATAAATAATATATAAATAACATATAAATAGTTTATAAATAGCATATAAATAGCATATAAATAGCATATAAATAACATATAAATAATATATAAATAATATATAAATAATATATAAATAATATATAAATAATATATAAATAATATATAAATAATATATAAATAATATATAAATAACATATATGCTGTTTTTCAACATACATTTCTAGCATGCACTATTAAAGATTTTTTTCATCCTTACATCATATACATATATAAACAATCACCTTCTAGTTATTAAAAATATACTATATGGGATGAATGAGTAAGTTATGTATGTATATAATATAATATAGTATAATATAATGAAATATAGTATAGTAATATAATACAATATCATATAATATAAAAATAGATTATATTGTATGCTAATAAAACAATATACTATATATAGATATATATATATATATGCAATATATACTCATAATATAATAATACATAGTATATAGAATAATATAATACAGTATAGTATAATAATATAATATATTATACAAATTCACATACTAAATAGAAAAATTAAAAACATTATTCAACCGGGAAAAATTTAAATTTAATTGTAATAAACGCTAACTAATAGAATAAAATTAAAAATAATTACACTTGCATATAAGGAGTAAATGCTAAAGAATTAGAATCACCATTTATAGATAATACTAAATAATATATTATACTATACAATATTTCATGATTAAACGGAAAATAAAAAAAAATAACTCGAGAAGAGTTTATGAAGAAAGTGAAAATGAAGATACTGGAGAGGAAATATTTAATTTAAATTTTAAAAAAAAAAATACAAGAGGTTTAAAAAAATTTAATTCAACAATTGATACTAATAAACTAAAAACTTTAAGTTTAAATAATAAATTAGATAAAAATAATAATAAGAATGATATTGATAATATAAATAAATCTAATGAATCAAACACAACAAAGGAAGCTTATAAAACATATATAGCACAAAAAGTTAAAGTTAGACTAAAAGAAGTGGATTTTCCTCAAAATGGAATTCAATCATATTTAAATGAAAATGAGAATGATAATGATAATGAGAATATACAGAATAATGAGATTAATAATGAAAATAAAAATATACAAAATGATGAAATTAATATTGAAAACGAACAAGATGAAAATATTAATGTTAATTCAAATTCTATTAAAATACCCTCTGCAGATGATATATTAATGGCTAAAAAATTAAGAGCAAAAGCAAAAATATCTCTTGAATCATTTAGTGATAATAATTTTATTTCTATACAGAATGTAGAAATTACTACTGATGAAGATGATTATCAAGATGAGATAACAATGGTACAAGAAAATGCTGATGGTTTATTAGATGCAGGAATAGAATTTGCTGATCCAGAATTACCATTAACAAAATATCAAATTGAAGAAGAAGAAATTGAAAAAAGAAATGAAATAAAAAAAGCTCTTGATAGACAATTATTAAATAATAATAATGAAAATAAATTACATCAAGATAATGAATTTAGTAAAGAAGATGTGTCGATGTTTGATGAAGACGAGGAAAGAGAATGGGAGGATGCTCAAGTTAGTGCAGGAATTGCAATTGGTGTACATGTAAATACTAGTAACTCTCGAAATATTTTTAATAGTAAAAATGAGACAAAAACAGCTAAAATGCCAATTATAAAACCTATTCCTTCATTAACCAAACAATTAGAACGACTCACAAATATTAGAGCAGATTTACAATCTTCTCTCATTAGCACGAAAACTCGATTGCACGAAATAGAAACTGAGATGGATTCTATTGCCGATCTTGAGTCTAAGCTTAAACAAAGACTTAATAGTGAATAATGAGTTAGGAGTCATGAATATATGTTATCTTTAAGTTTATAATTATGCATGTTTTATATATTTACATTTTACATCTTTTATCTTTGTTCAAGAAATACAGTTTTTTTTTCTGTTGTCCTGATCTCTAATAAAGGATCATGATTATAAACCATAATCAGTTTGTTGCACGATATCTATCGTAAAGGCTTATATGATTTACGCGACAAGTGCTTACTTTTAATGTCAACATTTTTAAATTATGGAATAATATTTATTTATACAATTCTACTTATAAAACTAAAACATATTACAAGGATTATTACTACTTACGTAAACAAGGAAAGTATTTCGATCATAATTAGATTTACATAAAAGCTTATAAAGGTTCTATACAAATAAAATAAAGAACAGACTAGTCTTTACGCATGGTATAGAAGACTTTAGAAACGTATAGCATTTCTGAAATCATATTATCATATAGTTAAATGTGAACTTACGTAATAATGAAATAATGTACGATTTAACAAATAAACCAATGTCTTATTCACCTTTTATTAAATTGTATTGAATAAAAAGACTAAAGAAAGTTTTAACATTCGATTTTGTATTTTTCGTTTTCATATATAAAAAGAGATGCACTTGCAATTTTAAATATTTTTACAAAGAAAACTAGGGATTGGTCTATTATAACATGACGTATAGAGAAATCTATAAAATAAATTATAATTACGGGACTTTAAGATTGTATAAATTCATAGATTGGATAGAGTGGAAACAGAGTAATTTATAAAAAGCATTTATCTATATGAGCAAATGAGTAGAATGCAAGCTATGAAGTAAATATATGAATATTTTACAGAAAAAAGAACGAATAAATAATAACAATAATAATAATAATAATTAAAAATTAAAAATTTCTAGGTAAAAAATATCAAATTAACGTGTATGTAAATGCTTTCACATATAAATCTCATATAATAAAGTAGATATGCATCTGTAGAATGATATGAGTATGCCCATATGGAAACATATCTTAGTCTAATCAGTAGTCACTATAGTATATCTATGCACCAACCTATTCAAATTTATAAGACGTGTATAGTTTTTTGACAAAGTGGTATAGTATAAACATACACTTATTATACACATTTTAATATAAAGGCATATAACTGTTTTGATCCTAAATGTGAACAAAAAAGAATAAACAAACATAAAATATGGTATCTTTGGAAATATTAAGTGAGGTTTTATGCTCTGAAATCTTCTAACAAATATTAAAAATAAACCACAAATTTGAAAATATGTAAAAAAAAAAAAAAAAAAAAAAAAAAAAAAAGTGCTGCAAAAAATTTATTATTTGCTTAAAAAATGCTGGTAAAAATTTAATCATCAGTGGTCTAAAATTTCAAAATTATAATAACTACTACACCTATGCTTATAACCAGGCCGCATATGAACACACCTATGATTATAATTATCCTTATGATTACAGTTATAACTATAATAATAACGATAATATTGCATACAATTATTACGCTAATGATTATTATTGCAACGATACTTGCTGTTGTGAACGTGGCACCTCGAATAAATGCCTGGAAATTACAAAGCCAAAAGGATAGTAATTAAAGATCCTACAACATTAAAAGAAATCGAAATTTGGGATACTATAAAAATTAAAGTTACCGAAACGAAAATAAGGAGGTTAACGGGTGGAAAGATAAATGCTGAATCGAAAGCATCAGTCCGAAAACCGAAAAAAACAAAATTTATAGACCCCAATCTGTATAAAATTAAGCAGACTGGCTTATATACCAAAACACCTATGGGTCTCTTGGGTAATTACAATAGATTGTAATTATTTATTCTTCTTGCTATTTTTTTTTATTATTTTATTATTGTATTTTTATTTTTTTTATTATTTTATTATTGTACTTTTATTTTTTTTATTGTTGTTAATTTAAGTAATAGTTTTTTTTTAATAAATTTTATTTTATAAATCATAAATCAATAATATAATATAAATTATAATCATAAAGAAATAATATAATACATCTTATATTATAATAAACAGTAGAATAAATAATAAACAATAAATATATTATAATTTCAGTACATAATATATAATGTATAATACTAGCAATTAAATTAAACTGAATAACATTGGAACAATATAAACGAAAACTAATTTTTTATAAAAAAACAAATGAACGAAAGTGAAAAAAGTTAAATTAAAATATTCAATTTGAAATACCGGAAAAAATTTAAATAATAACATAATTAAAGTAATTAAATAAAAAGTAAATAATAAATAATATTATTAAATAATAAATCATAATATTAAACAGTGGATATTAAATAATAGTAAAAGAAAATGAATAATGAATAATAAATAATAAATAATAAATAATAAATAATAATTACTAATTACTGGTTCGCAATGCTTCCCAAATTTTCGAATGTCAGGATCGGGAACAAAAGATAGCTGATGCGTTTGAGTATTTTGGTTAAGTTAAAAATAGAATTGATTATAACTTACAAAGAAGAAACAAAACAACATGTGAACCAAA